>JARUHE010227749.1:0-13257 GCA_031471125.1 Archaeomysis grebnitzkii | reverse complement strand
TATATATATTTTAATTATTGGCTAATGTATGCCACTAATAATATTGTTAAATTTGGTATACATTCTTCCTGTTCTTTTAAAGTTTCATCACAATTGCTTGTCCCAGTCTTTTAAATGGTTAATAACCACCAATATTATATAACCTGTTTGCCTGTCCGAATTTTTCCTGACTAGTAAATACTTACCTTCTTGCTTATCCAATGAAGTAGCAATTGTGGGTGAAACTATGGTTACACGTATACGGGCGTGTCAGCCCAATGACCAATCACATTAAAGTGGGCGTAACCGATATTCATTCACTAATCAGACAAAGTAATTCAAGATAACCTATCTTGGAAAAGTTTAATCAATTAAGCTATTTAATATGCCGTGACTGTGACGTCATAACGTGGTTTGATTGATTTTTAAATAAAAATACAACTAAATGAAAAGAAGGAAACGACTGAATCTCAATACTCACAACCTAACCTAAACTGACTTTCACGTATATTAAAATCACAAGTATACTAAAAATCAAACTTAAAAACTGAAATTTAAAATAATAATTTATTATTAGTATTGTATTGTCAATGTTTGTAAAATTCCACATCTCTTACTGGACTTGTCTCAAAACGTTTCAAATTTAATCAATGGTGCCCATGCATGTAAAAATAACGAGCAAATTTAAAATTTGGTCATGTGTGAAAAATAATTAACCAAATGTAATACTTAATGTATAAAAATAATCTGCGCATACATTTCAAACTATTTCTTACATCAGGATGTACTTTCTGAAAAGAGGGAGAGAGTGGTCTGCGCCACTAATAGGTCCGCCCATTTTTAAATGAATATTTTTTATAATTTATAAATATTCTTGAAAACGGAATTCATCCCGATTGAGTTTAGTCTTCATAAGATTTGGGTAACAGTTAGGATGAAACTGAATGGATAGTGAGACAAAACAATGTACAAATAGTATTGACTTGAGTTACGTTATGAATAATACGGTGCAGCACTTTGTTATTTATTCATAATCTATAAGTTAACAAAGAATTTGCCGTGTATACATGTGTTTATGGTAAACTTTTGTTTAGTTGCTTAAAAATAGTGTTCATAAATAATAGTAGTTCCTACATGCAAAATTTGATGTATGTAGTAAGATAGTTTATAATGCATACATGAATGTGATAAGAAATGTATTTTGAGTATGATAACACTAGTGAAATACAGTATACATACATTCTCTCATTTCATTATGTCATCATTTTTATTAACTTTGATAAAAATGCATAAAATTATTGTTTTATAATCTTATAAGGCCGTTATAAACATTATATAATTAGAAATAATAAAATTTTCTAAAGAAAAATATTTTTGTTTTGGTCCTTATTTTTATGAAATTGAAACACTGTGCATTGTATTATAAAACATACGTTGATGAAACTTATATCCTTTTCGGAAATAAAAAAACAACCGGTCATTTCTTTTAATACATTAAATACAGAAAAGTGAAATATTACATTTGCAAAAGAAGAGGGAGAAGATAAAATTTTAATTTATTTAGATACCGTTAAAAATAGAAATGTAATTATATACTTTGTAATGGGGATGAACTGTACATTATCAACATCAATGTAGTAAAGCATTGGTCTATTGTGTCTAAATTTTTGCCCAAAATTGTATAACCTTTCAGAATGGAGATACCTTTTAGAAATAATCATCTACAAATACTGTAGCTCTTTTCTTGTACCTATATAATTTTCAATAAATTTTGAGTTTTTTAAATAGTATTTTTTTAATTATCCCTGAGACTTCATATAATTATATACAAACCATTTAAATACAATATGACACAAAATATTTGAATACATTATTCTAAAAATAAGTATTTAAATGCAATATTTTACAAAATATTTGAAAAACGTACAAAAACACATGTTATAATATAACTCATCGATGTACAAAGTTTGAAGTAAATTTATCCATTAAAAAAATACCTTTTGTGAAAATGAAAGGATACACCCGACGACGACGCAGACGACGACGCAGACGATGACGACGACGCGGCGGAGACGACTACGGAATAGTAACTGTTCAGTCTCAACTTTGTTTCACCCGCCCAATACAAAATTTTAAACATATTTTATACCAAGTATAAAAATGTATTTGCGAAATAAACCACCGTTGATGTTGCGGACTCGCGTATGAAAGAGTTCATTATCCTGAGCAACTCCTTTATCTGGATTTGAATAAATTTCCATTAATACCGCCAGTCTTTCAGATCCGACCACGAGATTGTAGATGGATTAGCCAAAGAAATTTATTATGTCAAAGGAAGTTTGTGAAACTTAATTAAAAAGTTTAGTTTAATAATCTAATTTGTCAAGAAACTTTTAACATTGTCCGCTCAGACGCAGCTCAATGAACATCTTAAGCAAGTTGTTATTGCTTAGACATGATTTTTAATCATTCAAGTTTCAAGGTTAATAGAAGCATTAAGATGTTTGCTTTAATATTTCGGTGCATTGCTTTTAATTATTAATAACTCCTTAAGCAGGAAAGAAGTTGCATGTTCCATAAATTAACATTGGCGTGTTGTGACACTTGTAACGATAATCATATAGGCTTTGTACTAATTTGATACGGTTTTGGATGACTCATATAATTATTTAGGCTTTAAATAGCTAGTAAGAATTATTTAATGACACTCATGCTTTATCTTGCAACGATATAGAATAAGTGCAAACTTATAAGCAAGTTTTTTTTTACAACTAACATATACTTTCTATAATGCTATGATAAACTAGAAAACACACACTCCAAAAATACAATACATCAACATAAAATACTGAACAACAAAGTTCATATTGGGTCAACATTAGATAAACATGTTTCTCAAACGCTTTAGTAAGAAATTAAATTGTGAAAAATTTCAATCACAGTCAGCATCAGGCAAATGAACGAAATATTTGTTTACCCTAGGGACATACAAATACCTTTATTGTGAGATATTATAGTCCTGGTTGGTATATTCATCTGTACATTTGTAAAATAATTAAGTAAACAAAAAAATTATAAATCCTGTCTAACTGGAGATTTGATAAACAATTATTTAAAAAAATAATAATTTTACAAAAAATCCCTTGGGTAAAATTATTTAGAATTACAAATAAAGCAATTCATGATCATAAAAACTATCTTCACAATCAAAACTAAAAAAAATATTTTATCAAGTCCTGTCAAGCCAGAGAAAACTTATATTATTTTCTTCGAATAATAATGTTTACCAAAAATTTATTTTTAACTTTTTTTTGCAAAAAAAAAGATTAAATTGGAACACAATTTTCCAAATCTTTAAAAGACCTGCCTCAATATTTATAATTATATTATAATAATTATATTATAATTATAATTATAATTATAATTATAATTATAATTATAATTATAATTATAATAATTATAATTAGTAGTTCTTAGAAACCTGACTTTAAGTTACAGCTTACAGAGAAGGTTTCTGCTATAGAAAACATCTTAATACTATAAGACTACAGTCAATGTATGCATTGATGTATTGGATGATTAGTAACGTGTGTCATTTTCTTCCTTTGCCTTGCATATAGGCTATAATTTTGTTCACGTTTCTTCTGAACTTACAAAATGTTAAATATATAATTTTTGTCACAATTTTTCTGAACGTACGTCATCTCCTTCTTTTGCCTTATATACTGTATTTAGCTTTCTTCACGATTTATCTAAACCTACAAAATATTTGAAAAGGATTTTGACGCATTGGGTGAATAGTAACGTACGTAATTTTCTTACTTTGCCTTGGATACAGGGCTATAATTATCGTCACGTTTTATCTGAACTTACAAAATATTAAATACATAATTTTATTCACGATTTTTCTGAACTTACCAATCATTTCAAAGGGATTTCTTGACGCGTCATCTCCTTCCTTTGCCCTACATATTTAACTTGTTCACGATTTTTCTGAACGTACACTGTTATTATTGCTGACAAGTGAAAGATTGACTAATGAAATAAACATTTTTATTTTAATAACATTGATATTTTCAACTTATTCTGGTCAAGTGGACAGGCTGATTTTAGTAAGGATGTAGCGGTTCGTGCTCCTGCCAATGATCATTCTTGCTTCATCTTGATTTTAATTTAATTTAAAATTTAATTGTAATGTATTTTTTAGTGATTTATTAGCAGCATCTGTTTTGCTTTGGGCCCATCTCTGGGTGCATAGTCTTTGACTCATCCAGAGTGAAACTTCTGTCTGTTCCAGACTTCAAGGTTTTTTTAGTGGGTGTAACTCCCACACTATCTACCAGTTAGTCCTGCTTATTGACTGGCTTGATATTCGTCCATTTATTCTCCTTGGTCTTGGCCTAAAAAAAGATCAATCATAAGTACAACACCTAGTTTTAATGTTAACGAAATATATAACTCAAATAATGTTAAAAATAATATAATAATTATATTATATTATATGGTTTAAAATGCCAAGAATAACGGGCTTTACCAAATAATAATGTTAATATTACACCAAAAAATAATCACACATGAGGTGAACCAAATAAAGAAGTTCATAAATTAGACGAATCTCAACTTCCTCATTACGAGGAAATCAAGATTATTTGTTGGTTCGTGAAATAAATTTCAAAGAGAAACTTTGCTCGAGTCACCTTCCATCATAAATCAAAGTCGGTCTGAATATTTGATTAAAAGATTTTTCTCGTTTAGGAAAACTTCAAAAGATGGAAATAATGTCAGATGATGAATGGAAGAAATATAAACTCTTTCATTATACTTTATTTGAATAGCTTTTGATTGGGATGCAAATATTTAAGCAGTTTTATATAAATATGTTATAAATGTTTCAAAAACAACCTTCCTTGGCTGAATAAACATATTTGAATAAAGGCAAATACTGTTTACAATTTTATTGTTTTATGTTGTTTCATCTTTGGGTAATGGATCAGTTTGTGGAAGGTGTTATATGAAGTCAATTTACTGTATGAAAAGCATAACATAAGCCATCACAACAACGAATATATAACAAAGAAACTTGAGTGTAATTTAATAAATAATAATAATGATAAACATAATATATACAAATATATAAATACAATAAATATAATAAAGAAACTTAAATGTAATTTAATAAACAATAATAATGATAAACATAATACAAACAATATATAAATATAATAAATATAATAAATAAACTTAAATATAATTTAATAAACAATATTAATAATAAACATAATATATACAAATATATAAATATAATAAAGAAACTTAAATATAATTTAATAAATAATAATAATGATAAACATAATATATACAAACATATAAATATAATAAAGAAACTTAAATGTAATTTAATAAACAATAATAATGATAAACATAATATATATATAAATATAATAAATATAATAAATATAATAAAGAAACTTAAATGTAATTTAAATAATGATAATAATACTAACAAGTCATACTTATATAGCGCCTCTTTGCTGAAAAAGCTTAAAAAGTGCTTAGAGAAAGAAAAATAGAAAAAGACATGAAAACTCACATCATTCATGTTAGTGCTAATGAAAAAAAATATTCTTCAACTTAGCTTTGAAAGCGACCACTGAGTGTCACTTTTTAATGTTCAATGGAAGCTCATTCTACATCTTTGGACCCGCGACTGTGAAGACCATCGACCTCATTTTTGATCTTGGACCTAGAGCGAATGTGGAAGAAGAAGGTCTTGCATATACATTATAGAGTGACAACTTCACTTAGATAAAGATCAACTGAAAAATCTAAGCACTTAAAAAATGTTGGTAAAACTTTAAATTTTATTTTTAGGGAAATCGAGAGCCAATGTAATGTTTTAGAGTAGGGGTAATGAGGGAAAATTTTGAACTTCGTGTAACCAGTCGTGCTGCAAAGTTTTGAACCTTTTGAAATGTTTTTAATGAAGAAATCTGCAAACAGTGAGTTACATTAGTCAGTTTCATAATAAACAAAAGCATGAACAACAACTGCAAGGCCGGCAGAATCAAAGTAGGATCGAACTCGCCGGAAAGTATGACGAACACCAAAACACATTTACATTATTTTTAAAAGCCAACGAAGAGTCAATAACTACACCAGGATCTTAACAGTGCTAGAAAAGGTTACATCCAGCTTCACTGAAGTAAAACCGCTGTTTACCGATTCCACTCCTGACCTAATGCCAATCAGCAATGCCTTGGTATTATTGTGATCCACTTTAAAAAAATTGACAGATAGCCAGGCTGTGACCGTCCGGTAAGCAATAACAGTTTTAGATAAAGTATGTTAAATGGTGGAAGATCTATATGACGGATAAATAATAATAACAAGCATAAAAATCCAAAATATATTAGAACAGTATTGAAAAACACAAATAAAAATGTCGTGAATCACCAAAACACATTTTATAAATGTATTATAGTGACCTATTGCAGTGAAATGGCACACCTTGCTCAATCAATTTTTCCCCAAATGATGAAATACATTTATAAAATGGAGTTATTCATGACCACTCTATACAAACCCAATAGAATAAAAAATTAATCACTTTAAACATACATGATACAAACAGACAAAACAATTAAGTACAGTAGAACAAAATAAAAATAAAAAAGTAACCTGTTTTTTGAAACAAATTATAAAATGAACAATCACTCTAACATATCCTACAACATAATACAATGTTAATATAACAAAGTTAATAATGAATAAATAACTAATATTTCGATAAAATATAAAATGGACAATCAGTCCATACAATTTTAATCTAACAAATATCACAAAAAAAGTTATGTCAGCTCAAACAGAATAGAAAATGTATTACATTTAACTGCTTTTCTTATTTATTGGCATTTAAAAAATTAAAAAATGAAGTTTAATAAACTCATATAGAAAACTTTGATAAGACAAATTTATTTAAAGTTTTATAGAAATAATTAGTTTTGCATTAGATATTTTAATATCACGTTTGTTACATAATTTTTTGTCAAATGGTATTTTTTATTCATTTAAAAATTAATAACATAGATATTCAAGTTGTAGCAACTTTAAATTTGTGAAAAATATACACGAGAAAATATGGTTGCCTCCGTCAATCTAAAAAATGTATATACACACAATTATGTAAATATATTTGGTTTTTAGTTACTTTTCTGATAACGTATATAATAGAAATTTTGTTCAAAAATAATTACAAACATATTTAATTATTTTTTTTCAATTTAACGACACGTTTAATTAGTTTATTTATTTAATATCTTTGGTTTGATTAATTGTTTTCAGAGAAAAAACATTTAAAATCTTAAACATTTTATTTTCAAAGAAAAAAAACATTCAACATTTGAACATTAAGAGATCAAGAATTGAAACCATTATTAAATTTTTATCCTAACACAAATTTTCTTACTCCAAATAATTTTCTTTGCTCGTTTGTCTTTGTGAAAGAAGATAAAGTTGATTAAATATTAAATCAGCTGATTGAAAACAATTCTGAAATGAAGACATTTTTCGAACTTTATGGATAATTTTTTTGTGCACCTAACCAGAAGAATTAATCAATTTCCTCATCAAATTTTTCTATTCTCTCTGAAATAGGTTTTTATAGTAACAAAACAATTTTTTTAGTAAAAAAATGTTTGTTTCTAGTAAAAAAAAATACATTTTTAGTATTTAAAGAAAATTTTAGTAAGAAAAGAGTTTTTTTCTAGTAAAAAACATTTTTTTAGGAAAAAAAAATGTTTACCTAATATTATTCAATCATGCATGACCAAAAAGTAACATTTATTATAAAAGTTTTTTTCGATACTAGTTTCAAATTAATTTACTCATCATGGCAGTGTTACGGAATTGAGCCCTAAAATGATTTAGTACAAAATTTTACACACTTTGAACGTAAATTCTAATATAATTCAGTATTTATAAAATATTTAATTGCTTTTTTGGTTAGGTTAAGACTAATGCCTATTTGGAGGAATTTAGATCTGTGAAATTAAATAAAATAAAACATCAGTTTTAATGAATCTACTGATATGGGACGCAATTAACAGGCGATAGGGAATTTTTAAGATTTAAAAGTAACATTGTTTTTCCCATTTTAAAATTGAATAGAGTAATAAAATTATTGCCAAGATGTTTAAAGTTTTTTCTAAAAATATTGAAAAAACTAATAACTTCATAATTTATTTGTAATAGCATTAACCGTTGCTAAAATGACAATATTGAAGTAAAAAAATCCAAATGGGTTTATTGAGATTTCACTTTACTAATAAAAGACGTTATCACTATAGTATAACTAGGATTCAAGCTTGTTATTAGCTTGCCACATAGCTATTAGTTTTTCAATACATTTGTAAAATCGAGAGAATACGATAAACCCTAACAAAATTAACTTTAAGCTAACGTTTTACCTATAGTTGCAGTACCTTCTTATACGATATACTTATAAAGTATACTGTATATAGAACATAATAACTCATTAGCAAGACGAAATGTAGTTGCAAGAATGAATAAACTAATGTAGAGGTAACCGTAATTTGGTTTATTTAAATAGTTTCACCAATTAAAGAATCTTAAACTGTGCAATAAAAGCTGATATAATAATCCGATGTACTTTAAGAAACATCCAAATTACGGATAATAAAAACTGTTATTGATGATCTATTCAATAGAATGACTGGTAGAATACAGCATTGCATACCAACAGAGCAAAAGAAGACATAATAAATGACAAATATATTAATAATATTGTTCTGAGCAAAAACAATAAACCAAATAGCTGTTGCAACTCCCGTATAGTTGTGCATGTAGGTGAAATAATAAAATAACGTAACATAAGGTATAACATATAAAGATAAGAAAGATAACAGATAAAATTGCTCAAAAAGTTAATTTAAGTTTGCAAGGTGTAAAATTTTCTAACAATATAATGGAAATTTATGGTAGAAGCAATGTTACTAAAATAAAAGCCGAGGTAAAATTGCTAAGATTGTGTGACAAACTTAATGAAAATGGTCACTTTGAATTAATTAATTTATCTAAGTGATAGTTAAACTTGAGCTATCAAGACAAGCGAAACATTAAATAAAATAAAAACAAAATAAAAAATTTCAGAAATGTAAAAAATAAAGTTTCCTAAATTAAAAATGAAATTTGATAAAACTCATTATTATAGTTTTGAGCGAAATAAATCTTTGTAATTATATGACAGTTAGAAGAAAATATAAATTACATTTTTACATGAGGGAATAAAAGTATTAAAGATTTATTGTTTTTCACGTCACTTGTTGCATTGCATCAAGAAACTCTTTGCTGTGAAATTATTCTCCGGTCACGTTGAAACGTCGCTTTGCTTTGTTAAGCACACATGGACGAGTCGAACCATATGGCAGCTGAGGCTAACCATAAACTTTCGTCCCTGATTAAATGTTTGCATAAAGGTTAAAATACATTGAAATTAGTGTTGAAAACGACTATTATTGAGTGGGACAAATCTGCCACGTTGGATAGTTAAGTGTTAAGCATATTGCGGTGGTTTTATATTAAATTTTACAACAGTAAAACAGAGCAAGATATTTGGAACATAGATGGTGGTTTATACTAAACTTCACAATAACAAAACAGAGCAAGATATTTCTAGTATAGATGGTAGTTTATATTAAATTTTATAACAACAATACAGAGCAAGATATTTCTAGTATAGATGGTAGTTTATATTAAATTTTATAACAACAATACAGAGCAAGATCTTTCTAACATAGACGGTGGTTTATATTAAATCTTACAACAACAAAACAGACCAAAAGTTTTCTAACATAGATTGAAACAACAAACAAATGAACTAAATAATAAATATAAGACAAATCATTGATGGAGAATAAACTTTTTTTACTGAATGGATAAAAACGAACAAATTTCTTATCAACACAAATCTGAGTGATTAAGTATTATCTTTTGTTGTTGAAAATTGCCGTGGATAAACAGAAGGATTTTATTTATATTAAATTAAAGATGAAAAAGAAGGAAGAAATGGAAGGAAATCAAGATAATCTTCGTAATTAATCCTGATAAAACGATCCTAATTATTTTAAAGTCGTTCCAGAATTTTTCTGAACGGATGTATCAACAAATTTATTTGCTGACTGTTAATAATCATCATTTTTGGTTTATAAATACTGTCAATGGTACTTTGCTTTCTTACACGTTTGCTTACATTTAAAATTTATTTGCACTTCATTTGTAGTTTTGTTCAAGTGTTAGGCTATGAGTGCAAGGCACAGTTATCGCCTAAATATCAACAACGTCTACTATTCCATCACAACTTTTGTTGCCAACCTGACACGGTCCTTGACTATTGTTAATTATCCAAAGTAAGCTTAAATATTTAAGGTTTTCAGAGTATGTCAAAATTGAAAACGTTGCACGCACATGAAAAATAGGCACATTACTTATAAACAAAATTGATCGTTTTAACCTTTTTTTATGTTATTTAATTGAGATTTAATCTTAGTAGTTTGAAGGATGTTAGATAAATCAAATAGTATGGGTCCTGAGGGAATTCATCCAGTTGTACTGAGGTGTTGTGCAAATGCCTTCCCGGAACCAGTTTTTCATATACTGTACATATTTTGTATTGTAGATCAATGAACAAATGGAAATTCCGAGATAATGGAAGTTCTCTCATATAGCTCATATCTTTAAAAAGGGCTCCCATAGTGATCCACTGAACTACCGACCAGTGAGCCTTATATCTGTGTGCCAATATAGGTTCAGACTGGGTATATCTGTCACAGACCAACTTATTCTCACACAGGAATGTATAGCAAGGGAGTATGATAGGGTTAGGAGTGTGAATCTGGTATTCTTTGACTTTGGTAAACTTTTCAAATTGATCAATCACAATTTGTTTATTGACAAATTGAAATGTCTGGGAATAGGGAATAGTTTGTTTCGCTGGTTGATCGTGTAGTGAGGATGTCTGTCGGGGAAAGATGAGCAAGGCAAGGAAGCAACAAGTGGCGCTCCCCAGGACTCTGTTTTGGGCCCCTGCTCTTCCTGGAATTTGTGGACTATATTGTGAGCAAAGTGACCTGTGAGGCGTACATGTTTGGTGAGGATTTAAAAATGTATATTTCATCATCTGCCTGTACGTTGGGAACGGTAAGTCGACATTATTATTTTACGACCACAATGTTTCTATCACATATAATATCCCTCCTGGACTTTGCATCTCCAGTTTTGAATGAGGACTACTGTGGTGGTTTGAAGCTGTTATAGTCTGTCCAGCATCGGTGATCAATCTTATATCTGTTTGGAGGATTTTGACGGACGACGATTCGGCACTTAGAGAACTATATATAGAAAGTGAGAACTAAGTAAAATAAAAGAATAGAAAGTATGAACTAAGTAAAATAAAAGAATAGAAAGTGTGAAAGAAATAAAAGAAAGAATAGAAAGTGGGAAAGAAATAAAAAAGAATGGATGGAAAAATAAATAAATAAACAAATAGCAGCTCCTGTGGTGACTAATTTTTTATCACTAACACCGAGCTAATAAATATTTAAAATTGTTCTGTTGTAAGGGTTCGATAGCCCTTAAAATATAATAAACTTAACGTCAATTATTTTTCTATGAAACATCACATCAATAAAGAACGAAGTTTGCTTTCTGTTTGACAATGAATTTTAGAAAGGTCATGTTTAATGTCAAGAACTTGAAAGATCTTTAACCACGGCTATAAAATAAATTAAGCTCGCTACGAAGAACAAAACAAATCAACTACTCAAAGATGTGGAAAGATGTGAATATGTTTCTCTGTTACCTAATTTGAAATCTTTTGCGCATAGAATGCATGATAAAAAACCAAAGTATATTTAAATTTATAAATAATCATATGCCTTCCATAGAATGTTTACAGGTAATAAAAATAAATTTTCGCCTTGCATTTTAAATTGTTTTTTGGGTATTTGAGTTTATAAGTTTAAAAGAATGACAACTAATGTTTTATCTGTTTGCTCAGCTTTTGTTTGTAGTTCAGCTTTATGAATAAGATAAATGATTATATGTAATGTTTCAAAAACAGAAGGTTGACCATGCGCTGGTATTCACATGCTTCATATTCATATTCAATGCTTAAACCTGAAAACCTGTTCAGGTTTAACAAAACTAAAGTTGTTTCATTATACTTTACAAATCATTTGTAGGGGTAACTGGTATTATTAACACTACTGAACGTCATTATTGTCACAACACTGCATACATAAAACTCAACAACAATGAAAACACTTACAAAGTATAGAGCGAAATTGTGATCATATAATTGGGATAGCTTGGATGAAAATAATTTCGTTTTTTAAAATTTATTTATATAAAAATCATTTAACATGACAAATTAAGATCCGTTGTTATTGTATGTGCAAATAACGAACACAAATAACGAACACAAATAACGAACACAAATAACGAACACAACCTCTTCTAATCAAAGACGTTTATTTTAAAACCGAATCGCTTGTCGAGTTGGATTTTCATTGTCATACATTATTCTTCGATTTTAGATATCGTTCCACATATAAATTATTGTTAACAATATTGTGTTTTGTTTGCAATTTTATGCTGAACACAAAACCATAACTCTTATAAATGGAAGCATAAATAAGTCTCGACAGGAACAATTTTATTCTTAAATAAACACAGATAGTATTTAATATTAAGATCGATGGCATCAAATAATGAATTGTTTGAATAAATAAATAAAAGAGATATAACAAATCTGTGCAAGTGGCAATTTAGTTTTTATTTGTTTTCATAAGTATTACAATATCTAATATTTGTTTTATGATATAGAGAGAAACAAATTGATTTCAACAGTCAATATCTAACGTTTGTTGCTCCCTTTTATGATCGATTCATAAACAAACATAAAGTTGAGAATTAAATAAATTATGCTTAGGTCAAAAGTTGCAAGCAGTTCGCTTATTGTTTATCAACTATTGAAAATACAATTTAATCATATTTTTTTTTCATTTTTCTAAATTTACAAACCTTGCATTATAGGTAACCTTAGTTATTCACTGGTCCCTCCCATCTCCACTTCGCGGGAGGAAAACAATATAACCCAGTCATCCAGCCACTCTAAGATAATTTATATTTATATTTAATGAAGAATAAACAAATCAGATATTCGAAAATTAATAGATTGATATACTATAATACTCGACCATA
>JARUHE010227638.1:0-13257 GCA_031471125.1 Archaeomysis grebnitzkii | reverse complement strand
TTATCTACACAATTTGACAAATTAATAACATAGTTTAACTAAAATAATAGATACTTTATCATAAAAATTTATTTTATGTTATATTTTCAAGTTTGAACACTTAATTCTGCTGATATCTCCACCACACTACAAAATCCGTCCACATCGATAATTTGCATGAAAAAAACGCATACAAAAAAATGAATGTGATTCGATAAAAAGTTTGCAAAACCTGCATGTGAAACGTTTTGAAATCGCAGTTGAACACAACCAATAATCGGCTAAAGCCTAGTTTAGGTACACATAAAAAAAGTACTGAAAATACTGAACATGAAAGATATTAATATTTCACTTATTTTGTGTATAAAATAATAAGTGACACAAAATAATAACATGTATATTATTTTATATTAGCTGATAAATTATGTAAATATGTTATTGGTGTTACAGTTTTGTATTTAGTATAGTTAGTATTGCATTTTGTTGGTACATCCAATTCCTAAAATGAATCGGATGGCTCTCAGTCAGAATATTTTCTTTGTCTACCATCTGCAAGTCGATGTCTACGCTTTGCAAGCCGTGCTGAAGTTGTGCAGAAAATCCATCATCCATGAACGCCGATTTTGAGGAATGACTGATTTTAAGAACATTATTATGACGACAGACTAATTCTACCTTTGCCAGCCTGAAGCCGGTGTGAGCCCAGATGACCGGCAGCGTTTCTTCCATCACCAGACACCAGGTACAGAGTTGCTAACTAAAAAATTTAGGTACCTTATGTGCCACCTAATCTTAGGTGGAGAAGAGGCTCAACTCCATTTAATATTCAATTTAATTTTGCCATCAGTTTCATTCTTTTTTGATTCAATTTACAATTTAAGCAGAACACAAATTGTACTAAAACTGAGAATGTGTTCAATGATAAAAAAATGTTAAAGTTTTAATAATCATTGGTACCCTTTATTATTAAAAAGTCCAATAGACCTTTACAAGATAGTATGATTGGCATGAGGTTGGGTGGAAGTAATTTAAATCTTTTTTGATTAAAATTGTATCTTCCGCCTATGATAAGATATGTTTATATTAATTTAGTAAAGACGCTCTGGTGATTAATAGCAATCTTCTTCTTTCTAGATTGCTTGAACTTCGGCCACCGATTCTATTCATCGGCAGTTTGCTCAATGATCAGTTTCAGGGGAATTCCTAGTTTAAGCTTTGCAATGTTAATTAATTGATGATTTTTCCGATTTAATTTTTTAAATGTTTAATTAATCCTTGTTAAAAGCTTAAATTAAATAATTATTTTTACAAGTGTTTGAAATTTCTTGTGATTTTTCAATTTATCCTTTACTTGTTTTTTAATATCCATTAACAAGTAACATAACTCATGAAACTAGCCATGATGACCTGCAATCTCGCGTGGCTATAATTCAATAAATATTTATTTTATGGATAAAAAATTTCTTGGTAATGTTGGTTAGATGGATATTATAAACAACTTTTATTCAATAAAATTTTCTGTAGCTCTTCAAATAAAAAACTTTAAACTTTTGCTCAATTTTTTTTTAAGAGTTGAAAAATAATGTTTTTTGGCTATAACTCCATAAATGTTGATTTTTTAAAAAAGAATACTTGTGATCATATTGGTTAGATGGTCATTGTAAACAACTTTTCTTCAATAAGTTTTCTGTAACTTTTCAAATAAATTAAAAACTTTAATTTTTTAGGTGAAAATTAGACTGTTTCCAGAAATCCTGTTTTTTGGCTATAACTCCATAAATATAAATTTTTTTTTAAATTACTTATGACAATATTTGTTATATAGTCCTAACAAACAAATTGTGTTAAATAAAATTTTCTGTAACTCTTCAAATAAAAAACTTTAAACTCTGTTTTTGACTATAACTTTTTTAAGGTGGGTTTTTAAAAAAAATTACTCCGGGCAATTTTGATTAGATGGTCATAATAAACAACTTTTCTTCAATAATTTTTTTTGTAATTCTTCAAACAAAAAACTTTAAGCTTTTGCTCAAATTTTTTTAGAGTTAAAAAATGGAGGGTTTTTTGGTAAAAGTTAATTTTTGAAAAAAAAGTATTTATAACAACATTGGCTGGAAAGTTAAGACAAACAGCTTTTGTTTATGGAAGTTCTCTGTAACTCTTAAAACAAAGTTGTTTTAACACTAATTGATTTTCAGGTGCAGACGACAACAACGACAATGGAAAAATAAAACCTATATAGAGCTTTTTCCTAATGGAATGCGCAATAAAAATTGATCAATTAATTGAAACCAAAGAAATAATACATTTTCCACATCTGCCATGTCACACACAAGCTGTAGAAAGATCTACTTTTTTAAAAAATGAAATGTCATGGGGGGTATTTAAAGATATTAAATAAATGACCTAAGATTTCGGGAAGACTATTTTCTAACTCCGCATCACCATAATTTCACTATTGCATTGTTAATTTAGAAAAAAAAGGGCAAAACCCTCTATTTTATCTCTACCCTAAGGCTTGATGTATATGTCGAAGTCGTAAGGTTATTTTATAATTAATTTTTCAAAGAAGTATGTTTTAAAATCAGGCATCGTGCACATTACCATATATTTACTTATAAATAATATTTAATACAAATTTACTGTTTAATAAGTGTATTGAACAATTCATAATATATTGAAAATTTATTTAACATTTAAATAATTACATTTATTTCATTCACCATTTATTTATCAAAATTTCTTCGACTCATGAACTAGTTATGCCTAAACCACTATGCGGCTTAAATGTCGAATGATTATTTTTATAATATATAATTGTAAAAAAATTTAAATTGTAAAAATATAAGCAGCAATAACAAAAAAATTGATTTCTTTAGATTCTATTACATTATATTTATACATGCATACTTATTGTTAAATTTAAGCAAAAAAAACATTCTTTAATGTAAAATATTTTACAAGTTATTTCTCCTCATTTTAACCCAAAATACCAAAAAAGAAAATTGAAATTATATAAAAATAATTCTATTGCATTATATTGTAAGCATATTGATTGTTCAGTTCTGAAAAAATATCAAAAAACAAACAAGTTATAAACAAAATAAAAACTCGAACCTTTTGTTGAATGTGAAACATTTAACAAGTTGTTTCTCATTTTAACCTAAAATACCAAAAAAAAATGAAATTATATAAAAAGAATTCCATTGCATTATATTGTAAGCATATTGATTGCTCAGTTCTGAAAATTTGATGCAAAAATACTAAAAAATAAACAAGTTATTAAGAAAATAAAAACTTGAAGACGGAATAGTAACACCTAGGTCTTAACTTCGTTTCACTCGCTCGACAATAAAACTGTAAACATCCGATCAAAATTTCTACCACTGTCAACATTTCAGGTATGCATTGACCATTTCGATTTGCACATGTAGCTCGACGCATACGTAAATCTGACTCGACGGATGTGCATACGCATCCGACCGTAACCAATGGTTATGGTTTTTCATAAATACATAAACTTATGCAAATTATGATAGAATTTTCAATCCAATTTTAATGATGCAGTTTTTTGAAACAGACTTCAGTCATTGAACATGCGGAAGTTTGCCCAAATCCGGAATTGCAATTTTGGGCAAATCTCGGTACTGCACCTATAAGGTATTCAGAACCCATGGAATTGCAATTAGAGGTTATTTAACACCATCAAGTTATGTAAGTAATACTTAATAAATGTTTTTCACCAATATATTATTTTGAAAATTGATAAAATAAAAAGGTTTTTGTAAAAATAAATAAGAATTAAAAATTAAATATTCAAGTTAAGTAAAACCTTTCCAAGGTTAGGAAGATTTTGCTAATTATTCTAAAGATTACTGGTTCATGATGCTCTAACTAGGTTTTCAGTACTAATAGGTTAGGAATTGTATAGAAAATAATGTATGGTTCTTGGTATAAATTTTGATTTGGGATAATTATTGCAGAACATTATTTGTTTATTTATTTTATTATTGAACAGGAAAAAGTAATTGAATTAGCACTGAATAGAAACGAAATTTAGGATCCGACAAACATTTTAACAACTTAAAAGCTATGAAAAATGATTGACCTTAATATTAATTTACTTGAGCTTGGCTTCCTTAACTCTCTTCAAATAATCCTCTTCAGTGAGTTCATAGCCCCAATGCAGGAGAACTTGTCGAATAACCGGAGAAATTCTTGCATCATCAAAGTTAGTATTAGCTTTGGATATTTTCGTCACCAGATTGTTTTTCCATCGACCTTTTGGACCCGTGCACTTCGACCATCTGCTTATTTGCCGCTCGTCATCATCGGATCGCCTGCCACAGTAAAACCTGCAGTACCACTGATACCATCCGTAAGGATCAATCTTGTTGATCCATCCGCTAGATTCCCACATTTCCAAAGATCCTCCACATTTAGCTTTATATTTGTTGATATTTGCATCATAGTCTGGTGAGGCTACTTGTTTCTTAATATTCAGGCCTTCCAACCAATCTTCCGGCAATTCCTTCCACACATCTTTGTACTTTTGTTTTGTCACCGATGAATAGATTGGTCTGTAGTAAGTGCCACCAAATGATCCCATCTGAAGAACTTCTTTTGGTGTCAAACTCGGTCGAAATTCCGGATAATCCTCAAAAACGAGGACACCGTTTTTGTTGCGAGTTGGTTCCGGTTTGGTCAAGAGAAATGCACCTCCACAATCCGACTCGACTTTTTTTGAATTAGATTTACTTTGTTTTGCTTCCCTCACCTCATTGTTGTCATCTGTGCTTGCAGTTCGCTTTTTTCCTTTCTTAGGCGCCATTTTAAAGATACTTCTCAGCAAGATTTTATTGGTGTTGATCAAAATTTTTAAAGCCTGAAAAAAATTACAGTTATTTTGGACCAAAATAAATTTTATCTCCTCAAACACTTGTTTGTTGACTGAGGGCCTTTGCTGCAACCCTTAAGACACTGAATGGATCTTTAATAGCACAAGTGAGGTAACCCTCATCAAATAACAGAGCTTACCTCACTTGTGCTATTATCAAACCAAATAACACACAGGGTCTTTCATTTATTTACCTTTTCCTTCACTTCATTCCTCTTTTTTCTATATTTCAGCATTTGCTTAAACATTCATGTAGCTTTAATCTACATTAAAATTGCCGTTAGAATCACAATCATAAATTCAGTACCATATAAATTACTAATAAACAAAATTTGGTTTTATAACTTGCACACCACATAGCCTTTTATATATATATAAAAATGAAATGTTTGCACTATTATTTTCTGTTCACTTTCTAGCAATATTATTTTATATTGCCGACCTTACATGAACTATTACTTTAACCCTTTAACGTCCATTGGGACGAATTAGTCACGTTCAATAAGGTTTATTTTCAATGCAAACTCTGTTGTGTTGAAGACTTTAGGATAAGAATTACTCAGGCGTTAAAGGGTTAATGTTCATTCATGCATTAAAATTATGTACTCAATAGAAAAAAATGTATCTTACTTGATTGTTATTCAGTCCTCAAATGAAAAAAAATCTTCATTGTTTGCTACTTTATGAAAATTAAAACTCTGAAATTGAAAATAATAAATTTAGAAAAATAAATAGAACGAAACAACTTAATGAAAATTATATTTGTGCAAATTAAAACAAAGAACAGATTATTCTCAGGTTTTTCATGCAATAGTTTATTTTTTATTCATTCGTAATTGCTTTGTAGATAAAACTTGATATTTGCATCACATGAAATTATTACAATTCAAGATTTGGTGAAAATATTTTGTATTCTTATTTCAAACATCAGGAGGAATGAAGGAAATGGTAAAGGTACAAAATGCCCGAAAAGCCAAGGAGGTTGAAGCTTAGGCCCTCAGAGTCAACAACACCTTTAGTTTCCATTAAAACCAAAAACATTGTCCTAAAAAAGAACCAAGACATTCTTCTGAAAAAGAACCAAGACATTGTCCTTGTAAAAGAACCAAGACATTGTCCTTGTAAAAGAACCAAGACATTGTCCTTGTAAAAGAACCAAGACATTGTTCTGAAAAAGAACCAATGCATTGTCCTGAAAAAGAACCAAGACATTGTCCTTGTAAAAGAACCAAGACATTGTCTTTGTAAAAGAACCAAGACTTTGTTCTGAGAAAGAACCAAGACATTGTCCTGTAAAAGAACCAACATATTGTCCTGTAAAAAAAACCAAGACATTGTTCTGTAAAAGAACCAAGACATTGTTCTGAAAAAGAACTAAGACATTGTTCTGAAAAAGAGTGGGCAAAAGATAGTTCATGTCATAACAAGAGCTTATCAGATTGCTGTGCAGAAAAGCTTATTTTGAATATAGATGCAAGGTTATATCTTAACAGGAAAATTTATTTCCATTTTTCTACTTATCCGTTATATAATAATGCTAATAACCACAGCTTCTATAACCGTAATACAAACTTGGTTATAACAGGGCATCCATCAACCAGAAGTAACAAATGGTTTCAGTGAAAGACAAAAACCAAGATTACAGATTAATTTAACTTATAAAAAAAATGTAAAATAAAAAACTTCAATATTTGTTTTCACCTCTTATAAAAATGAGCGAAATATTTTCAAATTCATCAAACACCATCATTTTTGGGGAAAAAAATCTATATAAACTTGTTTATTTTTAAGCAAAGTATTTATTCAAGAAAAAATTGTAAATTCACCTCATATACATTTGTAAGTTAATTTGAGCTATAAAACATCGTTTTCTAAAATAAAATATAATATATAGAATTTTTTATTTAAGCAAAGTTATTATTCAGCTTATTATCTATAAACTGTGTTCAATCAAAAATGAAAAACAATTACCTTTACCTAAATTGTGAGCGAGATGAGTACGACGGACTGACCCATGCATGTTTTAATCGGGTATCCATAGAATGGATACTCTAAAAGTACTCATAATTACAGCTTCTTCAACCATTGTTTTTATATAGCATTTGTACCCAAATGAAAAGATAAGTAGAATCTTATAAAAAGGTGGAAATATAAGATTTATTTCTGCAAAATTTTTATTAATAAAACAACAAAACAATTCATTATTTATGTAAATATAACAAACAGAAAACTAAAATATTTCACAACAAAAAAAAACATTCATTTAAAAAAAGATTTTTATCAACTTGATTTCTTGAAAATATTAGCAATGGAAACAAATAAAGTAATTGTATTTTGGTTGCTCATTACAAACATTTTTTGATAACTTTGCTGTATTTTATTTGTTTCATTGAGGTACACAAATGATTGAGAATTTTATTTATTTGTTTCATTGAGGTACACAAAAGATTGAGAATTTTATTTATTTGTTTCATTGAAGTACACAAAAGATTGAGAATTTATTTCAGTTGATGTACTATCACCCAAGAAATAAGAAACTATTTTGTTTATTGTTGTGACATATTCAAAATATTAAGATTTTCAAATTGTTTACAGAGTTCAGTTGATGTCTCTTATTTCTTAGTCAATAGTACCTTAATAAGTTTCATGTGAAGTTTTATGGAGTTATCTGTAGGGTAATTAAGTCCTATTGAGTTATATGTGGGGTAATTAAGTCCTATTGAGATCTTTGTGGGGTAATATATAGTTTCAACATCATTTCATATTTATTTAATCAAACTACCTTGAATTTGCATTGATTAGTTCAAAATAATTATAATTTGGTTTGTTTTATTCAAATTAATGAATCACAAAACATTTCTATAAAACTTAAATTAAGTAAATGTTATGCATTAAAGAATTTGTGTAATTGTTGAACACTTTTCTTTAATTTGTCCCAAATCCAATTTTTTCTAAACCTTCAAATAAAAATCTTGGTTAATCATGAGTTTGCAGACAAATTGACTAAGCCTAAAAACTCCTAGAATGTCTATTTCTTAAAAAAGTGCTGCCTACATTCAAATAAAAATCTCTGTTAACCATGAATTTAAGCTTTCTTATGAAATGTATGTTTCATTAAGTAAATACTTATTTCACAAAAAATACTTAGTGACACAGGTGAAGTGTAGAATGTATTTTTTTATTTTCATTAGAGCAAACCTTTCTGTAAAATGTTTTTATTCATTTTGAAAAATTGAAAAACTTAGTTGTGAGTCGACTTATCATCCACGGCTACAACATCAACAACAGCTTCAATGGGTGATCAGTTACTAAAGCTTAATAACTTATTTATTAATTTTAAATTTTAAACATTGGTTACAAACCATAAAAATGTTTTGCACGTGACATACAAATGCATGAATAGGGAAACAAAATAAAACATTGGTTTACCCAAACATGGGATCAGGCGTATAAATCTTCAGCAAAATATTTTAACACAAAGTAGATTATAAAGCAAATATTATTTTAATAAGACAACCACATATATTTTACTTCATTAAGTTAAGACTTGGGTGAGTAATCATTTTTAATAAGACAACCACATATTTTTTACTTCATTAAGTTAAGACTTGGGTGAGTAATCATTTTTAATAAGACAACCACATATATTTACAACACTTCATCAAATTAACACTTTTCAACTATGTTTTCTGAACTTGCAAATGTATGTACAGGTATCAAAACATGTTGAAGAATTTATCTTTCAAAATGTGTGTTAGAAGACAATAATAATAATAATAACTTTGATTATTCATGTAAAAGTTGAACTGAAAAATATATCTAATGATTATTCATGTAGAAATAGAAATAAAAATGTATTTATTGATTATTTATGTAAAAGTTGAACTAAAAATGTGCGAATGTAAGAAAATGTCGAACTAGAATAGAACTCTAAGGAACGAGTTTATAATGTTGAGCTCGGGATAATGCAAGGTTGCAGCTTTTAAATTCAACCTTTTATAAATTACTCTACATAACAATATCAAAATGCAAAACTTTAATATTAAAATCACAAAATTGTGTTTCACATAAAATTGCCGTTGAAGAAATGACAGCAATATAATTTATACAAAACAGCTATGAAATTATTCAAAATATTATTAGCATTTCAACTCATTTGGTAAAATACAAACAGATAATGATAGAAACTTTAAAGAAACATTTATTGAAATGTTTAATATCATTTTAAAAGATTGATAAGAAATTAGATTTTCCAAAGAAAAATATTTTACAATGAACATATCTGAACAGCATTGTCAAATGCTGTTTACAAAGAAAAATTATAAACAAGAAGACCTACCTAACAAATAAAGAAAAATTATAAAAAAGATGACACACCTAACAAATAAAGAAAAATTTAAACCTAGCAAATAATGAAAGTCATTATCGAAAATTCAAGTACTAAGAAAAAGAAGCTAATAATTATTTAGTGTTGCTGTACAGGTCCTAAGAATCGATTTATAGCGTTGTTACAACCTCAACAACATTTCACCAACAGGAAAATAATTCCATTTGTATGTGATTGATAAAATAATGGGACATGTGTACCCAAGAAAGAGTGAAAGGGTTAATCACGAAAAATAAAACAATCTTTGGTATATAACATGACCAAGACATGGTCATTTAAGGCTCCTGGAATTTAAATTAAAACTACTTTAAAAACTGAGTATCAATGAAAGGGAAAGTTGATTATTGATTGAACTATTAAAACCAAACATAAATATATAATTCGCTAGAGGCAAAACTGTATCCTGTTTCAAAGAGATCACACTGAAGACCCTTGACTAACTTTTAATGCCTAGATAGTCAAAATTTAAATCATCAAATTGACTAACCTTTGTTAACAGTGAACACTAGTTTGTTTATTCAATAAGAATTGTATCACATTGGTAGAATGTGACAATTTTTATTGAATCAACAAAAAAGTGTGCATTGTTAACAAAGGTTAGTTAATTTGATGGATGTCAATTTTGACTATCTTAGGCATACAAGTTAGTCAAGTGTTTTCGGTGGGTCTACTTAACATATATATGCGAATTCCATTAAAATATAAAAACAAAAGTCCGTTATGCTTATTTATAATTTTTAAATACTCAAGTAACTTATGAATGTATTACATTATCATAAAGGTTTTTAGTTTTATTATTTAATTAATCTCATTTGTATTGGAAGACTTCATTTATCTTTTGTCATCAAATTATGATGCAGCAAACATTTAAATAACTAATGTTAACAACTTGTTGGAAGACTTAAGTATCAAAAGTATTTTGAAAAAAACTAATTCATGATGACAACAATTATAATTTGTTGACGTTTATTGTACAATTGATTGATCTAGAGAAATGAAAATTATATTTACCTATACAGAAAAATTAAGATCGGACTTTTGAAATTTGGGCTGACCGAGGGCAATTGGAACTATGTTGCTGAAATGGAAATTCTATTTGAGAGACAAATGAAGAAAAGATTAGATTATTTGTGCTACATCGTAAGAAGGTTCAAACTTTCATTGAAAAAAGCATTGGAATGAAATTGTTGGGTTTCCATTGCTTTACCATCGAACTATGTCATTTGATGCACTACAGATGCAACGTAACTCCTGCTGTTCCGAGCTTAGTGTTGAACACCTCGAACCCAGACTCCTCGAGCTCGTTACGGCAGTTGATCACCGCCTCCCTGGACGTGTCTTTTCCCAGCAGGATGAAGGCGAACCCACCGCCACCGGCTCCGGTCAACTTGGCGTGCAGTTTGTGCGACTTTGCCACCGCCACAATTTTCTCAAGGCTGGAGTGGGACACACCCAAGGCATTCAACTGGGCATGATTTATGTCCACCATGTCATACAGCTCTTCATAGAGCTTGTTGGCCTTTCCTGACCTCAGAGAACTGCTATTGTCAAAACTAATGTCAATGAGGCTTTGTAGCACCGACAAAGACTTCTCGGATATCTCGTCTATGGAATTCAAAATCGGTTCGACGATGTTGGGATATTTATCGTAAAGTTCCTGAACACCAAACACCAGCACTTTTGTGTTACGTTTCACCCTCGTGTTCACCAAAAGCACACCGATGGGAGGCACTTCTATCGGAGTGATATCCTTATTCTTAAAACTTACTCCTCCACCAAAAGTACAAATGGAATTATCGATGCCAGATGGGGAGCCATGAACAATTTGTTCACTACTGTATGCCCATTTACAAATTGTATCATAAATACTTTGAGCCATTATTTTTCTCGAGGGCTGCTCGGCAATGATATCGATGTCATTGCACTTGACCAACTTCAGCAGAGCCGCCGAAAGACAGACGGCATAGGCTGCCGAGCTGCCCAGCCCTGCTCCGGTTGGCAACTTACTCACTACACTGATAGCCAAAGGCAAAGGTTTGGGTAAGATGGAAAAGTAGAGGTGGAAGAAAGATTTCAAGCCAAGAGATGTGGTTTCGACCTCATCCTTTGGGATGCCCAGAAATTGATGTAACTTTTCATCTGCAGACGAAGGAATCGACGAAATGTCGGCGTCGTTGCTGTTTTTGTAACAGTCCAACTCGTTGTACAGTTGGTTGATGACATGCAAGGGCCATGACAGGTCAAAGTCGAGGTTATGTGAACGGATCTCCACTGTGTTAATGGTTGGGCTTAAGGTTAGGGTGGTGCGGAGGTCGACACTGAGTGCAATCGCCCTGCGACCGTAAACCACGGAATGTTCTCCGTGGAGAATCACTTTCCCGGGGGCACTAACAACAATTTTCTCCATACCTGTTCTCTAATTATTTTTCCTTTTGGAGGAGCGTTTCCCACTGGTCGGAAGTGTAGGTTTTCATGGAGAAGGCATGGATCTCCTTCAACTCTTCTTCTAGTATTTGATAGACTAGTCTGAAATGAAAAACATTGGTTAGAAATATGAAGGATAAACACAATTGCATATAATTTTTAGTTTTCATGAAAATAATATTTTTATGAAACAAATATTCTAGAAATTCCAATCAACATCAAACGACTTTCATTGTTCTTCAACTATCATTTTGACACAGATTAATGAGGAAAGTTTTAAGAAAAACTTTAATTTTATTCATATGGAGTTGTTGATAAGAAGGAATGAATATATAATAAACAGGCTTATATCCAGCACCTACAAATCACTTACATTAAACTGCATCTACATAACATAAAATTGGTTAAAAACAGATTTGAAAAAGTAAAAAGTTGACTTATGCTTTCCCAGCTTATTCACAGGGAGTGAATTTTTACCTCCCATTGAACAATCATCTTTGTTTGTTACTTTAAAACTCGAGAACGGTTAAAACAAGAAACACCATTTTAGGCATATACATTTGTTCATGGTAAATTTTATGGGTTTATAGAGATTGCAAACCCCCACAGCCATGGGGAAACTGGGGAGCAAAATTTATAGATTTTATAGAGATTGCAAACCCCCCCGGGGAAATTAGGGAGCAAATTTTTTAAAAGTTCTTCCAATGTAATTAGGACAAACAATGTTAAGATATAAATCTATGAGCAGCTTATCACTGGTGGTTGCGATTAGTGTTGTATCTTATGTTTTTTTATTAACATTTAAGTGTTATTTTCATGTCAGTTTGATACATTAGTGGCAATTTATGATCGGTGTTTCTGTGCTTTTTAATACTTTGGACCTGCTTTCAATGATCGGTGTTTCTGTGCTTTTTAATACTTTGGACATGCTTTTAATGGTAAAATTGAACAGGTTGAACTATTTTGCTATTTTTGACCATGCTATTTACCGCCGGCCCTGTAAGAGCAGACGGTTCTAAAGACCGCCTCCCTCATGGGGTCAGGCGGTTCAAGGGCACATTGTTTAATGTGATTATTAGCTGCTCTTTTTACTGCCTGCTCCTAGGGGTTAGGCAAGTGGCTTAAGAGCTTATTGTTTAATGCCCTTTTTACTGCCTGCCCCCTAGGGGTTAGGCTTACTATTTAATGTTCTTTATTAACTGCCCTTTTCACCACCTGCCCTGCAAAAGCAGGTGGTTTTAAGGACCACCTGTCCCAAAGTGTCAGGTAGTTTAAGGTCATTCATTAGCTGCCCTTTATCAATTATGTTCAATAATGATTGGTATAAAACCAAAATAAAAAAGTTTACTATATTTTTAAAAAAGCCACAAGTTCATAAACAGCATAAAAACAGAATTATTTAAAAAATTTGGATGTAGTAGGGCATCCATCAACCAGAGGTAACAAATGGTTTCAGTAAAAGACAAAAACCTAAATGATAAATTAATTTAAAAAACTGTGAATTAACTAGAGAGAACAAATCAATCTCACGCATTTGATACTATTAATAAGGAATAATAGTTCATTTAAT
>JARUHE010227527.1:0-22188 GCA_031471125.1 Archaeomysis grebnitzkii | reverse complement strand
ACACACACACACACACACACACACACACACACACACACACACACACACGCACACACACACACACACACACACACACATGTACTCATGCATACAGATCAACTATTAGGCTGAGTTACAGAAACGTAACACTTGTTCTCGGTGAAACCAAACTGTAACAATAAGTTATTCCATTATTTCTACAACATAATATAATCTTATTTCTGTGTGGTTTTGAACTATCTTAAAATTTAACCTGAATAGTACATCTGTTTGACCTTAAAAAACGAGGTCGTGTCGTCAATAAAATGTGTATTTAATAAAAATTTTAAAATTATAAATTATATTGTGTTGCTTCATTTAAACATTTTTTACATTGTACGTAGCATCATAAGATAAGAAGGTGTAGCATATAAAAGCAAAACTATTTTGGACTTTTTTAAAAATAAAACATGTTTTAAAAAAAAGGGCCAATAAAACCAATTTCATTAATTACAAGTTGGTTTATCTTGATACACAAAAACAGCATCAAGTCTTTTCTATCAAAGAATCACCAGTTTAGTATCCATAAGTGCATTAACATGTCTTGCCTTGCCAACGATCAAAGTCTTGCAATTTTTTTAATTTGCTCTGATCTGAACCAAACCTCAACAAGAAAGTGTACGAGTTGTTCTTTTGGTAATAAAAAAATTGCTTTGTGTATATTTCAGATTTCAATAAACTCTCTATAAGATTGATTTCTAGGAAATTTCCTGCCAATTTGAAGCAGTTGATGGTCATTCTGTGTAAGCCGATTTAGTTGTGTGCCATGGGGCCGAGTTCTGTTGATATATTCATACCATTCCCTTATTTGAATTAGTAAATGACCTTTCAGTACCTCCATATACTATGCTGGTACCTACTACTCTCAAAAACGTGTAAACATAAAAAGAGATGGAAAATATTTTCGAAAACGAAAAATAACTCTGAGAAAAAATAAAAAACCATTACAACTGCTTTTTATTTTAGAAACCGAAAAAAGAACTAACAGGAATATGTATATTCAGCTCGCAGCAGAAAATGCTAGCCTTGCCCGAAGAACAGTGCACGCCAAGATTTTGGAAGCTACATTGAGAGCATACTGTCCGAGAAAGAACCCTCCACTTACAGAGATTTATAAAGGCACGTTATTAATGGGCTAAGAATCACGTTTAGTGGACGTGTGAACAATGAAATATTCTAAGAATAACATATCTACTGTCGCAGGTTGGCTTCTCCGATAAATCAACTATTGCAGTGCTGGATAGCTGTCTGTATATGCAATAAATTGAGCACATAGGAGGTAATACAACGTCCTTTGCTACTTCAAATAAGGGAATGGTATAGCAACAGACAATGCATATTTCAGCTTGAAGTGGCCCTACGTTACACGACTAAATCGGTTTACATACAATAACGTAAATTCCGCTGATATAAATCCTCTTGAACGTTTATGGGGTATATTAAGATACGAAATACACACAAAGCCCATTACCAGCAAAGAACAACTCATATGCAGTCTAATTAAGGTTTTGTACAGGCCTGCGCAAATTCAGGAAATGTGCAATAATTTGATGATTGACCTGCCAAGATGCCCTCAACCACTTATGGATGCTCAACTAGTTATTAATTGATGGAAAATATTTGATGATATACCTATGTAACAAATTAAGTTAGTTTGCAACCAATTAAATTGGTTTTATTGACCTCTGTGTATGAACATATAACATTTTAAAAAAGTCATAACAGTTCTGCCAGTACTGTAAAATATTTGTTATACATGATGGGATATAAGTTATAACCATAGAGATAAATCCAAATGTTGAATCTAATTTGTCTCAATAGATAAGACCCTGTAAGATCTTACCAATGACGTCACAGATAGCCCATCAACCACCCGTTTTTATATGATTACTAGTTATGCCTAAACCGCTATGCGGCTTAAATGTCGAGCGATTATTTTTATAATAAACAATTGGATTTTTTTTTAAATTGTAAAAATATAATCAGTAATAACAAAAAAAATGATTTTTTTTATATTTTATTACATTATATTTATACATGCATACTTTTTGTTAAATTCAAAAAATTTGAAGCAAAACAAAAAATTTTTAATGTAAAATATTTTAAAAGCTATTTTTCCTAATTTTAACCTAAAATAATAAAAAAATTTCTATGAAAATAACTCCATTGCATTATATTGTAAGCATATTGATTGTTCAGTTCTGAAAAATGAATGTAAAAATATCAAAAAACAAAAAGTTACTAAAAAAATAAAAACTTGAACCTTTTATTGAATGTGAAATATAAGTTATTTCTCCTCATTTTAACCTAAAATACAAAAAAAAATGAAATTATATAAAAATAATTCCATTGCATTATATTGTAAGCATATTGATTGTTAAGATCTGAAAACTTGCTGCAAAAATACTAAAAAACAAACAAGTTATTAAGAAAATATAAACTTGAACCTTTTGTTGAATGTCTGGACGACGACAACGGAATAGTAACTCCTACGTCTTAACTTCGTTTTACTCACTCGACAAAAATGGGGAGAGAGTAAGCAAAATGTGAATGAAACACGGTTAAACGTAAAATATTACCTAAAAGTTAGGGAGAACAAGCAAAATGAAAATACGGTTAAATGTAAGATATAATATAAAAATTCAGAGAGAACTAATAAAATGAGCAAAATGTAAAGAAAAAACTGTTAATTTTAATTGTAGAGTGAAAAAAAATTCAGTTGGCATATAATTTAACGACAAAATATTTATAGGTACTTGAGTGTCGTGAGTTTCTCTTTTTTTATTACAGAACTATCCTTAATGATTACTGGTGAAACTAAATTTTACGCCGCCTTTCAATACGGTTATTTTTCCATAAAATTTAAAAAATATGTAAAAATGGCATACATTAGTCTACCCACAAGGGTCAAAAATTTTTGAAGAACATTTTCTAAAACTTCTGGAAAACATTTTTCTTATGCATTATTTCTAGTGAATAAACGCTATGTTTATTGCTACTGCAGTGCAGTTCCAGTGTTCCACATCAAATCCAAATGTATTTACAGTTTTTAAACTAATGGGGTGAAGTGCCATATGATCGGCAGCTGTGTAATAATCAGCAATGTTAACAGAAAACTATTAGGGAGTGTCTTCAGAAATTTTCGGTGAACATTTTTCATAACTCTTGGAGAACATTTGACTCTAATCTTGCTCTAATAATTTCAACAATTTTATAAATAAGTATATTATTTATTAAAATCAGCCATACTGTACTTATTTCAGCATGTATTGATATATAGTTTTAAAAAAGGAGTCTATACTTTTATTCTTCATTAAAAAAGAAAATCACACCTTTAAATTTGGAGAACAGCTGATAGAATGTAATTTTCGGAGAACGATAAAAATTGTCCCCGTTTGACGGACTGTAGGTATATCAAAATGTTCAGCAATTATTAGTGAACAAGTATTAAGAATTAGAATCTTTGTAAATAAAGTTTTATAAAATTTTTAAAGCATGTTTATTAACATTGCCAATTATTAGACAGCTGCCGAGCATACGGCACTTCACCCTAGGCTATTAATCTACACTTTAAAAAATAAGTTTACAATATAATTCTCAGTCAAATAAGTTATAGGCCATAAGCTACTTAAAATGCAAGTTGAAAATATAAACCTGGTTTAAAGAACCTTGAGAAAAGGATACCAATAAAATTTCCAATTTATGGCACCCTGATTTAAATAAAATAATTTAATTTGGCACAGTGCTCAGAAGTCAAAACGGTAAATTTCAAGTTTGGGCTGCCACGGGTAATAGGAATGTGTTTTGGTGAATGGCTTTGCAAAAAGCTTTAATGCATTGAAATATGGGTTGTCCATGCGTTTTTTATAAAAAAATAATCTATATTATAGTAAATAAAACCCGTAATATATTTTAAATGTGAATTCTACATCCATTATTTTTTTAATGTTCCTCTTATTTGTATATTTCATTGGCTTTATTCTAGTTTTGCTTCTGGTTTCGTATTTAAAAAATGGCAACTAAAAATGACCCTATACAATTTGAAAATTACCCCACATCGATTTCTATTTGAATGGTCCATTTTTGCTTAAAAAGGAACATTATAGACCCTGACCTAACCTAAACTGACTTTGCTCCTCAAATGGCATCTATTTGGCCAAAAATAGGTTAGGTTAGGTGATGGTCTATAATTTTACTTTGCACATGCATTCAAAGCTGAAAAGCTTGCTCGAACGATTTTGGAAACGCACGTTACTGGATTCAAAATTTAGATGAAATACCTTACACCTCTTACCTTTTTTCTTAAATGTTGCCAAAATAAGAAACCAAAGGTGAAACTGGAATAATGTCAAAATATTGAATAAACTTCTTACAGAAATCTATAATTCACTTGTAGGCAAGAGTTTATTTTAAATCCCAATAAAAAAGTACTGAACATCAAAAAATATTAATTTCACTCATTTTGTGAAATAGTACCTTACCTTACCTAACCTAAATCACTAATAAAGGTTGCCATTGAAGAACTAAAAACCTCCCTAAATTGATAGTACTTTCTTGTTAAAGTTGCTACATTTGATTATGGGATCTAAAGTAGACTTTAAAAAATAGCCAAAATGGCATTCAATGAAAAAGTAAAGACTGAAAAACTTATACCTTCATCAGACCTCAACAGGGAATTTCTATTTGACTTCTTGAACACTGGCCCTATAATTTAAAGGCAACTGTTCAATTTTAATAACAAATGCAAAATATACTCGATTATAAAATATTATTTTCAACTTTGACATTATTTTGTAAACCTATTACTTTTTCCAATTTTCCTTTTCTTTATTGAAAAAAACCCTTTCTAAAACATCTAGCTTTATTCATCATTTGGTTTCTTATTGAATTTCAAAAACAAGTTAAGTTTAATAATTGATAATTTTTTTATTATTACTTTTCCAATGAAAAGATGTCTTGTAAAACAGAACTGCTAATTTTTATTAATTCGTATAGCATGCTGTTTAATTACTAATTTTTTCAATTTTTTTTGTATATGCTAATATTTTTGGATAACATTCAGGACTTCCCTTTAAGTTATGTGCAATAGTCCTGATTTCAAAATTCTTCAACTTGATGCAACAAAACATTTCTAAAGTTATTTTTTATCATATCTAAAGTTTTCTTATGATCCCTTTAAAACTTTCAATAAAACATTCTTTTTAACTGGAAGAATACTCTACTTTATAGTTTTTCCAAAATATTTCCGGAAACTTTTTTTGGTTTTGTGAGTACACAACAAATGATCATTTTATGACTACCTGCAGGCCGTCTTAAGTTGGCAGTTTTGGTTCTGTACTCGCACAACCCAATTTTGAGAATGTCCTCTAAATGGTAAATCGGGAAGTTTTCCAAATTGGGGGCACCTTTCAGAATTTCACTAGCCGAATATTTGAACAATTTTATATATATTTTGATATTCTAAGAAATTTTTGTTCTTCACTAAGTAGGGGATAAATAAATGGTTAAGGATTTATGAATTTTTCTTTTAAAATTGGAGGCCCACATTATCACAAAAATAGCGCTAAATATACACTCAATAAATGGTGTTACTCTTGAAAATATCTATTTTTTAGAAAAAACTCCTAAATGTCATTTTTAAAAATCTTTTGTCATCCTCGCACAACTGGACAACAGACTACCTGTTTTGTCTGAAATGCTGCAGTGTCATTACATGATTGCAGACACTCTAATGCTAATTGTGATGCACTATGGATCCAACTGCATAGTTAAGCTTGGGGTGCCGTCGGTTAAAAAAAAAAGATCTGTGTTTGGCGCTCGTGTAAAATTCTTGGATTTGAAAAAATTTGTTTTGTACCAGGGTGTTGATTAGTCAATGGATAAAATATCCCTAACTTAACATGTTTTTCATTAATAAAAATCAAAATAACAGGTTATATTTTTTGAAATGGATAGAACAACATTACTTTTGTAGAAATCATCCATAAATATATATATTCAAGTTTAGTGAAAACCTTTTTGAAGCTAAGGATATTTTGTCAATCGACTAATTTATATTGAAAATCGGAGCCTGGTTTCGAACAAGATTTTAAAGTTCAACATCAAAGATGTAATTTTGTCAACATTTAAAGCAGCTCTTGGTTGTTAGTTTTTTCCTTCAAATTTGACAACATTTGATGTACTTTAAATTTTTTTTTTAAATTTGACAAACTTTTTATTTTATAATGATCATTTAACATAAATAAAGAATAATCTTTGATAAATTTTTTTGTGAAACCTGAATTTATTGAAATAGCGATACTTTTTTATGGACTGGTTAGTTGTTGAATAAATGTCTTCGCTATAAACTCGTACGGTTTTGTTATGAAGTTTAATTTGATTGAGATTGAATTACTTTTTTATTTGAATCATTAAATTATTGTTTGAAAATTAAAAGGCGGTTTGTGATAATTATTTGAGCTAATTTAATGTAGTTAAGTGAAATTGTTCAAGCTGTGATGCAAAGTCCAGATTCTATAAACAATTACTGATTGTTTGGGTGGATGCAGCTCTTTTCAGGACGTAACATTTTTTTTTTAAATTTCAAGTATTTTTTATTTTTTGCTTCACAAAATTGTTTTAACATTTTTTTGGTAAAAGTATTAAGAAATTCACAGGTTTTTCTGTGGTTTTGGATTATTTTTACCAACAATAATTACTTTGTATATAATTCTAAGCCACATTGTCTGATCAATTTGTTTTGTGAAATAAATAGTTATAGAAAATCAGTTAAAATCTCTCCTTAAAAAATATAATTTTTTTTACTTTTCATATTATTTATTTAACAATAATTTCTATTATAACTCTACTAGGTCACAGTTTTAACTAGTTTACAATTGTCCTTGCACTTGTTCTTGATAAAGGGACAGAGGAAATATTTAACAATAATGTCAACTGAACAGGTTATGATTATAAAGTTGAAATGTTTAATATATTTTATTGAAACTCACTTCCACTTGTACATCATTTTCGAGCAATCTATTCGTGACCAATCAAATAAAAAATTACTCACAACGACTATTCTTTAGACGAGAAATTAGTCCTGGAAAAATAAATTGAAATCATTTTTCATTTCTACTTAACAATCTCAAAAGTTGGAAACTTTTCATGGTGCTAAACACATCTGAAAGTATAACTTTATGATTTCTTTCAACATTTTTTGTTAATTGCAAGTCAGAATGGTGATTTTGAGCATAAATTAACCAATGACAAAATATTTCTAATTTGGTATGTTTTTCATTAATAAAAAATGGAAATAAATGAAATATTTTTTTGAAAATTGATGGAACAAGGTTGCGTTTTATTCAAACGTAAAGTTGAGTAAAAACATCTCTAAAGTTAAGGATATTTTGTCAACCGACTAATTTATGCTGAAAATCGGCACCTTGTTGCAAGTTTCATTTAGACATCGGGCATTATGATAGTAACATTTCATTCGACTTTTCAAATAAGTTGAATCTGACCAGGATGAAAATAGTTTTGCTTTCAGTGTAAGTCAATGTTAGTTGTAAATCTGAATGTTATTTCATCTTTAGTTTCTTTCGGCTTAACTGTTTTATATTCACATGGCTGCCATTGCGGTCTTGGCATGTATCGTTTGCCGGACATTAATGGGTAATGGTTTCTGTTTTGAAAGATAAAGATGAAGTAACATTTGCAAGACAAAAATTTATCATTCAGGGCAAGTAGTGGCCTCGCCGGAGTTTTTGCGGATCAGTCAGCATAGGAAAGTTACTTTTTTAATGATTAAAGGCAGAGTATTTAGTTAAATTTCTAAGCTTTCACCTGAACTGTTTAGTGAACCAACTTTTCAACTGCAACGAACACGACGTTTGTTGAAGGTACGTTTAGTAGAAATGCAATATGGAGGCAATTTATTCTCTCGGACTCTTTTCTTTGGTCTAAACGACCGAGTTTCACTGGTTGTGGCATTGACCTCACACGTGTTCACACAGCATATAATTATGGTGGTGCAAGTGGGGGCTATGGAGCCCAGCAACAGTATGGCTACTCCGCGCCACCACAGCAATCCTATCAACAAACCCAACCCGGAGGATATGCTGCCCCACCGCCCTATAACAGTGGTCCGCCACCACAGCAGGGTAAGCATTGCAAAGTTTTTTTCATGGATATACAAATTGCCTCGAATGTTGTTTGAAAGTTTTCAATCTTGAAAAGTATAATCGATGAAATAGGAAATCAATTGAATGCAAACGTTCGCATTTTCTGCATTTAATTTGTTTCAATTTTAGTAGTCTTGTAAATTTAAGTTTTAAGGTTTGTGTCGAAATCTATTTCTGCACAAATTGTTGATTAGATGAAAGAACCTTGTAGGATATATAGCTAGATAGGCAGTAGATAATGTTCGCAGAAAAAAGTACAAAATGAAATTTAAAAATTTTAGTGAAGACTTTTTAATTGTTATTCATCATTTTATTAACTTTGATAGTAAAAGTTTGTTAAATCTATTTTCGAATTTTGTTTCAAATTGAATCACCATGTTTAAGTTTGTTTTGTATTGGTTATTTATTAACTACTATAATTGAGCTTTATTTTGCAAATAATGACTTGATACTGACAAAACCATAACCGATGAAAATGCCTTCATTCGTTAAAACCGATTTGAATTCCAGGGCCGACCAGTGGCTATGGAGGCTACAACAGCCAAAGCAACAGCTACGATCAAACAACCGGGTACTCATCGGCCAATTACAGCCAACCACCGTCCCAACAGCCACCGCAGTCTAGTGGTTACGGGGCTCCCCAGCCACAGAGCGGCTATGGCGGTCCTCCCCCTCAAGGGGGCTACGGTGCACCACAGGCCGGTCCATACGGCAGTGGTGGCGGCGGGAATCCGAGCTATCCTTCGATGCCACCCGTGGGAGGCGGGGGAAGTGGGGGTTATGGAGGTCAGTCTCACGACCAAGATACCTGTAAGTATAAGCATAAAAGAAAGATGATTTGGTAGGTAATGCCAGGGTGTTACTTCTCGCTGCTCTTGGGAAGGCACAGAGAGGTAATGCGCTGGCATAGTGATCACTTAGTTTACATGAATCGACTTTGACATTGTGGAGGTGAAACGGTTTTGTAAGTTTTTGTTTTGACGCATTTGTTCGACTGAATTCAATCTTGTTTACTTCACTTGTTTTTTTATTTCGTTTGAAGTTATAACTTTTTTTGCTGTATAAGAAAAACATTGGAATTAGTTTTAATTCAATGAAATGACTGATCTAAAAATTAACTTTCTACCACTCCACACAAGGTTGGAAGTCAATGCCTTAGAAGGATCTGCATTGTCTAGCCAGAAAATGTTTAAATTAGAGTTCTTGGGTACCTAATCTTAGTTTCAAGGTCGTAATTTACTAATTTTTTACTAAATTTTTAAAGGTGGACTTAGATCAACCCACTCAATGCTGGACTTCTCTTGTGGAATGAGCAACAATTTGAGATAGTCATCTAAACCTAACTAATTAGGTAAGTTGACATCAAAAAATTGTTTCTTATTTTACTCCTTAAACATTTAAATACAATTTAAGCTTTAAAATATTTACTTGATGTAATCTAGTGGTAAAAAAACATAGATTGATATTCATATAAGCGTGTTCTAAGGAGTAGATTTCTAAAGTAAACAAACTGTTCGGTTATTTTTTGTGTGTAAAGGAAATTTTCATGTCATTTATTTTTACATGGTATTAATCTGAAATTTTATCTAAAGTACTCTTCAGGGTTGAAACAACTTTCTCCAAGAGTAATGTTGGAGGGTGGTCATCAGTAAATGACTTGGTCTTATTTCTTGGTATGGTCTGACTCAAAATGATAACATTCTTTCGTAACCTTTGCGAATTATTTTCCCGTGAGTGTAAATTTCAAGATAGAATTACTTGATGGTACTAAACTGGTAAAATGTTCCGAATAATGAACGGTATTGCACCTTGAACCGATAAATGGGAAGGTTACAGTCCATTTGTGTTGAAAATCTGAAGCATAGGAATTGCCAAGTAGATTTGAGGAGTGCAATAAATGTTTAGGATCATGTAATTAGTGTACTCCTAGTTGGTAAATTTTTTTTCATTTGTCTAATCAAAAACTGATCCAAAACCTGTGAAATGCATTAGAAAAGGTTTCTTCCTGTGGAGGGAACACTAAAGATACTTGAACAAAAACTAGTTTAAAACTAAAAGTATTGATCCCCATCCTAAAAAGATTTTACACGACTTTATGACGACTTGACTTTAGACGAGGTCGACAGTTAGACGTTTAAAGACATTAACAACCGCCACTCAACAGTCCAGTTTAGAAGAAGTTTTGGTACCTTCTTAGCAAGACAAAGGTAAAAGTAAAACACCGGAATGGTGCCGTTGGTTTTTATTTTAGATTTAATTTGCTTGGTGCTCAATTGCCTAGTGACTATTGCTTCAGTAATAATGAAATACATTTCATAAACTTTATAACATTTAAATCCAAGCAAGTGCTCTTGCCAATTAACAATAACTTTCATCAACATGAACATGTCCACTTAGTTTTATTTTTCTACAAATTAATATGCACTTGATCAAACTTAAATTTGCAAAGGATTGCACAAATCTTGGTTTTGCAGATTGTTGATTGAGAAGAACACTTGTCTTTGTTTTAGTCACTAAGTTTGATTAGCCAAGCAAGCTTTATTTCAGTTTTATTTTGAACTTGATGATATGCATTATAAAATTGAAATAAAGTGTTTAATGTTTATATTTTGTAAGGTTTAGTTTGTTAATTACCACACAAACACGTCCGTGTTTTAAATTCTGAAATAGTTACGAGTGGAAGGAATATTGTAAATTAATAATAGTCAGGGCGTTGCTTGAGCTGCCGTTCTAGTGATTACTCCATTAGAATTACTATTGGAGATCACTGTTGGTGGCAGCTGAAGCAACGCCCTGATAATAGTAGTAATAAGGTCTTAACTTGCAAAGTTATAAATATAAATAAAAATTCCATTTATTTTTTATTTTTTTATCTAAAACTTCTCAATTTTCCTTTTTAACAAACTGTTTCATTGATTGTTAATTGCTTGTTGAACTAAATAAAAATAAATTTGAATTCAGATTCCTACAATGTTACTAATTTAATGATCGCTAGAAATGAAAATCTTTTGTTTCAATGAAATCTAGATAAGTATGTTTGACCTTCTACTATTGCCTAACAAATTCACTTCAACTGACCAATTATGCAAAATTAGTTTTTATTGATTATTTAAATTTTTATTTTACTTATTTATTTGTTGATATTTTTCAATAAAAAAAACAATAATTTATAACTCTACATTTGATTAATTTTTCCAATTGAACGAGAATTTTTTATGCAATGGTACATTATTTCAAAATTAGTGTCTTTATTTTTCTGGTCTTCATAAAAAGTTGAACAATAGAAATTAGAAAAAAGGTTTGACGTTGTGCACCAAAAAATACTTAAGTGAACTTCCCGTCATGGATTCTTTTACATGAAAGTATAAGTTGTGTGATGGTGCAACTCAAACTCGCCCTTTACTTGTCACTTACTTTGGCTTATAAAATGTATTGAATATATATTCGATTATAATTGTGAGTTACCATTGGTAGTTTACCGGTAAAATATGTACAGACTTTAAAAAATCCCTGTTGAACTGGTTGAATGGTTAGGATTGTAGAATTTAAATTATAGTTATAAAAAAATTATATGGAAGATAAATTAAATTTAACTTTGATTTCAAATTTTTGTTTTTGTTCTTTATAAATTTGTAAAGATCCTTATAACTGTTTGAAACATGGTCAAGTTTCACAAATTTGAAATGAAAAACATGATTATTGATTCACACCCCATTTGTATTTTGTGCCTGAGCTAGCCTTAAGAGTAAGGCAGAAGATTGCATAACTGCCCCCAAAGTTAAAAAAATAAATTAAAACCTAAACAGGAATGTTTACGAGTGGTTTTCTTAAAGCTTTAAAGCCAATTTAGCAGAGTGAGCACAATTTTAGAGATATTGTGTACATTTTTTGTTGGTGGCAAGCTCATCTCATGTTTTAAAGAGCATAATCTCTGTCAAGTATTTTGACCAAAAAAATGATGCTAAATAAAATGTGGATTCACACTTTAATTTGCTTCTTGGTTCTCACAATATGATGCACAAATGTATCTAAATGCAATGTACTAGAAAGATTTATTTCTATTATAAAAATTGTCCTTCAAAAACATTAAAAAATGCTTTTTGACATTCTCACTCTGCATACAAATTTTGTGAAAAAAAATTACTTCAATGAGTTTTGATAGGTAAAAGAATTATTTGTTTGAGAGTTGCTCAAGTAACAATTTTGGAATATTAAATTCCAGGATTATTAAGGATTTACTTTGCTGTTAATGTTTGATGTGCGGGTTAGAATGTAAATCTGATGTTTGGTGTCAGGCCTAGTTGATAAAGGATATAACTTACAATTCTTAAGGTTGTAAAAAAGAATTGAAACTTGATACAACAAAAGGTTATTAATGATAATAGTATTTTTTAGATTCTTTCACATTATAAATTGATCTGAGCATACAATTATTTAAAAATAAGTTTTAGTTTATTTATTTATTTAAATTTTATTCTTATTTTGTCAAAACAAACGAGTTTTGTTTAGATCCATCCAAACGTTTGTTTAAAGATAATATCGTAAAATTGAAAAGTTGTACGTTATGTACTGTGTAAAATTGAGGAACATAAAAAAGGTTTTAGTTTCAAAAGTTCATTAAATAAAAATATTAGATTTGAAAATGTGTGAATCCTAGAAAGTCTTCAATATCCTAGGTTTTATAAAAGTAATATCCTATGTTTAAAGTATGTTGTCAGTAACTTTTCCTGGTATTGTTTAAACCATAAGTTTTTGTAGTTAAATAAATAAATGTGTGCATAAATTCAATGCACTTTCGAATTAAAAGCTGCTGTGTGGAGCTAGCTGGTCAATATGAAAATTTTTGGCCTTCATTCAATGGTCTGATCAGGGGAAAAAGATATGTAGCATTAATGTATGCATCAACACCTTTGCGTAACTTTCTCAAGGTGCTTCTGATAAGTCCCAAATGGCAAACTGTAACCATAACCTGTATGCTTGGGTGAAAAGTTTTTTTATATTGTCTCGTTATGATAAAAACATAACTTCGGTAGAAACTTTTCAGGGCTAAATGTGAAGGTTCTAATTGATAGAAAAATGTTAGTTTATGAGGTTTAAATACTAACTCGTTCCTCACAGAAAGCTGTTTTTAATCCAAAATCAAATTGAGTTTTAGAATGGCCATAGAGAATTAGTCGTCGAGTGTTTCAATTGTAAATCTGATGTGGTAACGCTAGGCTTAAAAATTTCCTTTACATTCGGTGAATCTGGAGTTAAAAAAAACGGTGAAATATGATTGTAAAGTGTTCATTATTGAGGTTGGTTCCATCTAACATTCTTTTTTAGTTTCTGTCCATTTTTTATTTATTCTACAAATTTGTTTGGTTATCATTTTTACAAATTTGTAAAATCGATTTTTTTACCTCAATAACATACAAATGGATCATTATAAAACAAATTGTTAATTTAACCATTGCCAACATTTAAAATTGAAGTTATTGTTCATCCAACAGTTGAAAATTGTGTATATTACAATAAATGAATAGTATTCCAAATCCTGCTTGCAGTTCCTTAAAAAAGATCTTCTAAACATTGAATTTTTCATAAAAGTACTTTAATAACATTTTTATAGATAGCCATTATATTGAAAATAGGAATTGTTTGAAATGTATGCCAATACGAACATCGTAAAATTATTTTTTAGTCTAGTAAGAAATATTTAAAGTTTTGAAAAAGAAAGAAATGAAAAAACAATTCAAAGTAGATTTAAAATGTGATTTGAAGCTTTTGATAACTCGATAAAGTGTGATTGACCGAGATTCCTGAACAGGAAGTGATGTGTGGTGATTTTTAAGACAAGTCTAGAATCCCGTTGTGTGTTGGTCCGAAACCTGCATAAGCATTCAGGTCTTGTGCACGTTTCTCCATCCACTTTTAACAAATGGTATTTATTTTAACCTATAAGAATAAATAATGTAATTTTAGTTACTTGATTGTACCAAGTGTATTGAAGTTTTTTTTTGTAATTAAAGACAATAAAGTAGAGCTTTGAATTAGTTCATTGGAAACTTGTGCATTCATTTATTTAGTCTTGGTTTGAAAACCTTAAATGAGTATTTTGGTCTATAATGAAAAAGCGATGAATGGGCTTATGCCAAAGTGTCGTAACAAGTTATTTCACTTTTGTATATCGCCCCTAACAAAGTCCTTCGGATTGTTCGTTTTCATTGAAATGTTTTTTCCGTCTTTTTCCAGATGGAGGAAATGGAGGCTCCAGTGGTGGGTACGGTGGCGGAAGAGGTGGTTACGGTAGCGGAGGAAGCGGCGGCGGTGGTTACGGAAGCGGCGGTAGCAGCAGCGGCTACGGAGGGGGAAGCACTGGCGGCAGTTACGGCGGAAGTGGTGGAGGAGGAGGCGGCGGTGGCTACGGAAGCAGCAGCGGTGGTGGTGGTGGTGGATATGGCGGTAGTAGTGGCGGGGGAGGAAGCAGTGGCGGGGGAAGCTATGGCGGCAGCAGTAGCAGTGGTAGTTTTCCTAGCGGAGGCAGCAGCGGTGCGGCTGGCGCAGGTCGCAACGGCGAGATGGTTACGCAAGAAGACACAATTTTTGTTTCGAACATGCCAGATAACGTCACTGAAGACGACATTAAAGATCACTTTGGGTCGATAGGAGTCATCAAGGTAACTAGCTTTTTACATCGTGTCTTGGTGAGGATAATGATAAATATTGGTATGCATATTTCATTTCTTGATTAAATATAAAACAGATTACCTGATAATGCTAAGAATAATTTTTTAAAAATTTCTAAACTGAAGTTTTTTGTCAGATGGATAAAAAAACACAAAAGCCAAAAATTTGGATGTATAAAGACAAGGCTACTGGAAGAATGAAGGGAGAATGCACAGTTACCTTTGACGACCCATTCACTGCAAAGTCTGCCATTCAATGGTTTGATGGAAAAACATTCCTTGGTCGTGCTATTAAGGTAAAAAAACTTTTCTAAAGTTGTTGGGTAATTTCTGTGAAATGTATTTAAATTGAGATAAAACTTGTGTTCTTACATCTGAATTCATTGAATTTTGCAGGTCCAAATGGCGGAGCGACCCAAAAGCGAGTACGAGCGGGGAAGAGACGGCGAAAGCAGAGGGAGCGGCGGAGAGAGCAGAGGAGGTGAAAGTAGAGGAGGAGGAGGTGGTGGTGGCGGCGGTGGGGGTGGAGGAGGAGGTGGCGGATTTGGAGGCAGAGGCGGTGGAGACCGAGATAGAGGTCGTGACCGAGGTGGAAGAGACCGCGACAGAGACGGTGGTGGAGGATTCGACCGCAGAGGCGGTGGAGGAAGAGGAGGCGGAGGTGGAGGCGGGGGAAGAGATGGACCTCCAGGTGGTGGTGGACGAGGCAAGTGGATCAAAACTTTGAAATATTTTCTTTAGTCCTGGCAATCTTGAAATATTTTTCTTTAGTCACTGGCGAACTTGAAATAAAATCGAATTATAAATAATAAAGTAAAATTCTAAAACCCAACTTCATTGCAGGCCGAGCAGGTGACTGGAAATGCCCGGTGCCCAACTGTGGCAACAACAACTTCGCCTGGAGGAAAAATTGCAACCGCTGCAACGAGCCCAAACCCGAAGGTGCTGACATGGAGAACGGTGGAGGTGGCGGTGGAAAAGGTATTGATTGCACTGTTTATTTCACCTGTGCTGTAGTGTCCCAAGAGTGGTTCCCTGCTTAGCAATAGGTCAAGGTAGCTTGTGGCACCAATAAGGTGACCACAGGATGGCATTTTCTTTAAAATAGTCTTAAAACCATCGAGAATTTATGCCAGTGCGTCAAACGGGTACAAGAAAATTACATTCTATCAGATGTTCTCCAAATTTAAAATTTTCAATTTTCAATTGATGAATTTCTTTTTTAATGAATATAAAAGTATACTCTTTCTTTAAACTATATTTATGTTAGTGTCAATACAGATAGAAATAAGTTCCATATGGCTGATTTTAATAAATATTGTACCTATTTATAAAATTGTTGAAATCATTAGAGCATTTTTTTGAATGATGAATGTTCTCCGAAAATTTCTGAAGACCCTTTTGATGCACTGATTTATGCTATTGTCTAATCCTATGATACAGTGCTGAGTAAAGGCCCATTTCTTGCATGTTCTGCCATTCTTGACTGGTTTTATTTTTCAATGTAGATTCTGACGTTTCAGATTTCCGTGGAGGTGGCGGCTTCCGTGGTGGTCGCGGTGGCATGGACGGTGGGTTCCGTGGCGGAAGGGGAGGTGACAGAGGAGGCCGTGGCGGGTTCAGAGGAAGAGGCGGTTTCGACCGGGACCGTGATGGCGGTGGACCAATGAAGGGTGGCGGGTAAGCTCATTATTTTTTATTGTTTATAACCAACTTGTTCTTGAAATATATTCTTGAGTCAAATTTCTTTGATGTGAATGTTAATAACGAATGATTGTGACAAATTTATAAAGTGGCGGGTAAGCTCATTGATTTTTTTTATTCGTAACCAACTTTTTCGTAAAATATATCATAGTGTCAAATTTCTTTAATGTGAATGTTAATAACGAATAATTGACAAATTTATAAAGTGACTGGTAAGCCCATTGATTTTTTGTATTTATAACCAACTTTTTCGTAAAATATATTCTTGTATCAAAGTTCTTTAATATTAATAATAACGATTGATTGTGACAAATTTCTAAAGTGAAATTAACTTTCCAGGGATAGAAGTCAACGGTCTCGCCCATACTAAAGTGTTGAAAACATGTGACTGGAGAATTTTTATTGTACATTAAAACATTATGTATTGAAATTAATCTCAATTAAAATCTTTTTCTAATGCTTTGTGAATTGATGATTGAGCTCCATCTCATGAGTGAATTTAGCAAACTTGACATTAAGTGATTCAATGCAGTGTTCAAGGTTGAATTCTTGGAAACAATTTCAATCAAGTACAAATGAAATTATTTTAGTTAAATAGATTTTAATTCCTTATTTGAATAATATACATTTAAGGCACTATTAAAGTCAGAAGACTGACATTAAATGGTTCTTCACAAAATAATTTTCAATATCCTTTTTATTATAAAATTACATTTTTAAACATTAACATCCTTTATGTTCATGAAATAGGTTTTACTATATTAAGCCAACCTACAATTTTTCATTAGGAATATTCATTGGATAAAGAATTTGTACTTTTGATAATGATTCTATTGTGAATACAACAAATGCGCTGTTGTTGGTGGCGTTCACATTGGAAAATATTGATTTGTGCTTCAGTTTAAAGTTTCACATCATTGCACTTTCAAATTTGATTGAACCTTTTTTATTCATGAAAATAGCCAAATTTCTAGGTTAAAATGTTTGATTATTCTTGTGCATTTATTTGAAGCTTGTCAATAATAGTTCTATGGATATTTTAAACAATGTACACTTATTTTAAAAATTGATATTTGTTGATGTTTTTTATTTGAAACCTATTTTCGTGGTTGAACATTTTGATTAAGCTAATAAATTTATTTGAGAAGTGTAACAATTCTTTCATCACCACAAAAATTTTCTATTTCCTTATGGGATATTACGGAAATTAGATATACTAGTGTACACCACTTTGTTATCGATACATGTATTTGTACCTGTTATGTTTTCGCACTGATATAAGGTTTTACATTCTTGAATGTTCAGCAGATCGATGAGCTTTCTACAGCTGTATTGAATCTTGGAATGGTATGTGTTATGCTCTGCTAGGCAGAAAGGGGTTTTATTTAGTGTTACAGAGAGAACACCCTTTGTAGTGTTTTTTAGCATTGCCTTCAGTGGTGCTTGTTGGAACATTTGAAGATGTAGTCATCGGAGGCAGAAGTCACTTTCAGTAAGTGTTAAACTTATTGATGATGTAGAGGTTGGTGTAGTGCCTGCTTGCTAGAGGAGACATACGTAGTAGTAACTTGTGGTTTGGTATTTTGACTACTGGAAGGGATATGGGCGGTGGTGACACTCGCGTTGTTCATATGTGTATGGTCTATGGAGTATGCCTTGTTTCACGAAGGTCAATTCTGTGAGTTTGCTGTCTTGAGGACATCTTGCTTGATTTATATTTTGGCCAGTTCCAATTACACAAAAAGAGAATTTTCGGCCATTTTGGTAGGTCACTGTGCGAGCCCAACAAAAAAACTAATGGTTCGTGTGGCTCAAAACCAACACCTAATTTGGAAATCAATTGCCAATCTCTAAAAAGTGCATGTGAATTTGTTTTAACTACCTGTGCAGCCTACTTTTTAGATAATTTAAACGAAAATGGCACAATTCAAGATTTAGTTTAACTTTTAAAATCTGTTTGACTGTTTCATCGCCATTGATAGCACTGTTTTAATTTTTAATCATTGTTACGTTACTTAGTTGATGAATTTTAGTTTTGAAAAAGCTAAACCCTCAAGGTGCAGCGTTGGGCATTGGCCCGTTTATTTATATAATCAATCAATCGTGTAATGATGGCAGCCGATTAGAACTTGCCATCTACAATTAAAGGACACTACAGTGCAGCGCTGGGCATTTGCCCCTTTATTTATATAATCAATCGATCTACAGCAGCTAACAGGAGACAAATCACCAAAACATGATTAAACATTTACCAACAAAAACCCTCCAATTTCTGCTAGACCTTTATAGTGTGAAACCTTAAATGGCATAGAGGTTCAATCGTACTGGATTAAAAACCATCCATCATAATTCCTATATTAAAGTATGGAAACCCCAGCCTAGATATCTCTAGTTATTGACCGATGTACTAAACAGCTGCTCGTGTAGTGGTGGAAAAAAATATCGATTCCTCGTTAACATGGTATCTAGAAAACAACCAATTCTTTCAACAATATGGCTCTAGAATGACCAAGTACTGTACCATTGTACCTATCTCTCGGATGACTACCTACATTTCAGATGGTTTTACCCAAAATAAAATTAGGATGTATGTACGGTTTGATACCGTCAGCAGAGACCATAACATTCGTAATATGGGTATACATGGTCATATGTTGAAGTTCATACAAAATGATATCTTCGATACGACTATTATAGTGAAATAAATATTAAAGATCCTTCCCAACCCAAACTGGCACACCACAAGAAGGTGTCTTAAGTGCAACTTGTTTTATAATTGTCATGAATGGCCTACTGGAACAACTACCACATGGAGTACAAGGTTCCTTATGCAGATGACCTAACAATTTATTACTCCAAAATACCAGTAGTCTGCTGCTAGACTGATTCAAATAGCAATACCTCATGGCCTGTGTCTTTCATCCACAAAAACAGAAGCTGCTATCTTTGAAAAAACAAAAGTAACACTATATGCCTATTCTTGATACATACAACACTAATCTCGTACAAGAAGATAGTACAATTCCTTGGCATGATTGTTGACAAACGTCTTAACCGGTCTGGCCACATGGTCCTGATAGGACACTCCTTCGATTCTACTGGGCCATATGTCATTCACAACTTGATTATGATGCCATCTCTATGCTTCCGAAAGACCAAACCTTCTAAAATTTTTAGATAATGTACATAATAAAGCACTTAGATTATGCCCCTGGTGCTCTCCGTTTATCAGTCAAATTCTACCCGTTGATATGAATCAATTTCCCTTGAAACTACATAGAGAAGAATTATGCCTAGGATATATGTACTGATTACAAAGTAATGGACAATACTCCACACTTAATGTATTGGATCCAACAAATGATACTGTACCAAAACCAGTAGGAGTATGCTCCAGAATATTACAGGAAGAAGCAAAAATAAATGTTCCAATCAAAAAGAATGTAATGAACTTTCCACCATGAAAGATAAATCCCATTACTATATGCATGCAAGGTACTGAACCCACAAAAAACTTCGCATCAACATCAGTTCTCCAATGCTTCTTCACAACCCACAGATGGGCCCAAAATACAAGACAGTGGGATTTGGATTAGTGAAGATAAAATCATTCAAGGAATCCAGGGTTTATACTGCTGAGCTAACTGCAATAGAAATATTAACAGTATGTATATCGTATGCAATATAACAAATAAATATTTTTTTGTAAAGCATCTAGTCGTGTAGGCGTACATCGCAATGAAAGTGCGAATTCTGAAACTAAGCTAGCATGTAATATATCTGATGTATGCATATCTGCTATCCCTTACATTGAAATCTAAAGTTTACTCAGAGTATGTACATAAAAAATGGCAAGCGTCTAGGAATGAATTCGGTACGAAGCTGAAGGAAATTAAACCATATGTCGAACCATGACCTCCACACCAGAAACGAAAAAAGGACAATAATAACGAAACTTATAATTGGACTTACCAATATAGCAGTTACGTCTTGACATAGAAAAAGTATTAAGCCTATGTGCTGTTACACCCTACTAACATTACCCAATTGTTACATACACAGAACAGCGCTCCTTGCCTTTCGTAACTAATGTGCTCTATAATATTCTATAACAATAATAAAAAGATTTACTTGAAGTTTTACGGTATCGTTTGTTCAATAATAATTGTTCAGATTGATACTTTAACAATATCCACCCCTTATAATTATAATTTATATCTCGAATGAACAGCTATGAAATTGAAAGAAATTCCGTTCTATATATTTTTAAAGAACATATAATATTTGAGAAGTGTTTTTATGAAAAGATTATATGGACATGATCAATTTTTCATATTTAAATGAACAGTTTTTTTTACTATACACAAAACTTTGGTGACCGCGGTCCTCTGGTTATGACTATATTAGTGGTTAATTATGGATAATAGAGGGGCGTTTTTTATGTAGTTAGGGAAAATTGTTTCATATATTTCAATATAATTCTTACTAAAAAACATGCAAAACTGGTTTTAAGAACTTCAGTGTACATTTGCAGAATTTGTGGTCAGTTCCCCAGACACAGATGTCTTGTTTGTGAACATGCAATATGCATTCACATAACCTTCCTTACTGGAAAGGGTAGGCTGAAATTACCATTTCTAGATGCAACCTAGTACAATAAATCGCATCTGACAATCTCCGATGTTTCTGAGATTTGCTGACCGAATCAAAGACTTGCTTCAAGATATGTGATCCTGAATGCACTAGCAGTGATGCAAGTATGCTCTGAGTTGGAACGATTTGTTTCTATTGTTCTGATCCAAAATCTTCACAAAAAGTTAACGAGCTCCGTTGGTTCCTCCACACGAATCTTGCAGGCGAAAAAGAGAACCTCTGACTGTCCAAGGACGAATGAATACGGCAAAGTTTGAGATGTTAATGTCCCTACAAACATTTGTTGCGACATCGCGTACGATTGGGCACGATCATCTTCGATGTCGCAACAAAATGTTTGTAGAGTTTGTATGACATTCACAAAATAGTAATTCATTTGATGTCCATTGCTAAAAGTACTAAAATATTATAATTATGGTCTGCAAATTTTCTTGCGTCTATGAATTGTGACACATTTTAAAAATTAATTTCTTAGCATGATTGATTGGAAAATTTGAAATAAATATGAAAACTATTCAAAAATTATATATGTTAGTATTGATAGATTGGAAAATTATTAAGTCCATTTAATTGTTAAAAATATAGATACTTTATTTCTTAAAATATAATTGACTGATTCTTGTAAAACATGTGATAAACAATACATAATATTGGTCTGTGAGGTTTTTTGTCTTGAAGTACCCTTTTAAAAATCTATATCTTTTTTATTTCTCTACCAAATAAAGAGAAACCTACATAATCATGGAGATAAAATTGTTGCGCATCTTTTGAGCTATAAAATTCGAAATTTGGTCAATTACAACACAAGTTACATACAAAGTTTTACGAAATCAGACCGTGATAGGATTTCTGTACCACATTTTACCGAGACACACAGTGATTTCACCCGTGCGTAGGGAAAAAATGTTTTACATATAACATGTATTTTAGTGCGTTTAATATACACTAACTGTAGATCAAAACGTTTAATAAATTATATTTAT
>JARUHE010227416.1:0-13257 GCA_031471125.1 Archaeomysis grebnitzkii | reverse complement strand
ATAGAGAGAGAGAGAGAGAGGGAGAGAAATAAAATACATGGGTAAGTGTTCCCTATAACGAGAGTTGAAAATAAACAAACGACTCGTTAGTAGAAGGAGAAGCCGTCGCGTAATTAGAGTATTGTGAGAAACAAAATTAACGTTGAAATGACATGTTTTCAATAAACATGTTTGCTTAATGTTTTTTCTTTACTAGCATTGTAATTATGATCGTTCAAGTCCTCATTCAGCCTTACATACAAATGAATAATTTGTCACACACACACACACACACACACACACACACACACACACACACACATATATATATATATATATATTTATATGAGTATATATCGGGTAGGGCGGGGTGACATCGCCGTAGGTTGAAGTCGCCGCGGGTATTTATATTTTATTCAAATTATTGTTAATAGTTCATGCATTGATGTTTTTTTTTAAGTTTTTTTTTAATGAAGCTAAGAATGAAAATATTGGTTTGATCAAATTTCTAAGCCTTTCAAAGTGTTGCAGTTTTGCCCTGCAGTATAATTTTTATTGAAAAATCATTATAAATTTGTTATCACAAAAATTGAGATCTTAATGTTTAAATAAAGGCTTGTAAGTACTAGTTATTCATATAAAGTAGACCTGTACAACAAAATATAATTATTATAAATTAAAGTTTAAAAAAAACTGAGTGTGGCATTAAGAATGGGTTTCCTCTTAATATGTTGAACTTTTTAAAAGTTTTCTTCAATGTAGAAGATAACACTGGCCAGCACAATTTTTGCTGACTTGGCTTTAATATTTATTTGCACAACGAGTTTTAACGTGTGGTAGAAATAAAAAATAAATATGTTGGCGTTTTAAATTGCATTAAGAATAACGTTTAGATTGTTTGAGAATTTTAAGGAAAAACGATTTTCAATGATGTCAACGGCCTTGGCCACGTTGAAACACCGTTTCCCGTATGATCAGCGAAGTTGAGCAACGTTGGGTCTGGTTAGTACTTGGATGGGTGACCGTCTAGATACTATTGGCAACCAGCGGTGAATGTGCATTGCATCCATAACCTGGTCCATTGGGACTAAATATTAATAAAAAAACAAATTAAGTTCGACTTGTCTACCTGAAAAAGACCTTGAAGAAGATGAAAAACGATGAAAATTTTAGAAATTTAAGGATTCAAAATGAAATTCTCAAAATCACAATGGTGATGGAGTATGCCATCCTTCTCAAAGACACTTCCTAGTTTTGTATCTCCAATGAAGCTGTATGCTGTAAAGATAGTCATGGTTATACCCATGATAACTTTTCTCTATATATGGAATGTTGTGGACTCCGTGTTATCTGTGCAGTGGAGTATTTTGTAACTTTGCAAATTAAGCTACGGTCCATCCACTACCAGTGCTGTGCTGATGCATGGTTTAATTTTATGGTCAGGGGCCGAACATTTTTCGCTGTTTTTCATCTTACACTGCATTTTAACTGCCTGTGGTGACTATGATGGGAGAACCCATTTTAATTTGGACAAGCTTCGTTTGGTGAAAATTTTAAAAGAAGAAGTACTGATTCTTGATTTTTTGAAGTGTATTTGATAGGAAATGATTACAATAATATAAAGTGAGCTACTCAATCGAGTAGTAAGAATAGAAATTGATGAGTTATTAACAATGTTTAATTGCATAAGAAAGTATAAAGAATCAGAAAATATCAATTTGAAAAATGTGAGTACACTTATGATCACAATAATGAAACCAAATATAATAAAAAAATATTTAATTAATTGAAAGTGGAATGCCTCCGGTTTTGCCTCTGTTCCATTGCGCATGCCAGAGCTGACCCAGGTCAGTTATGTAGATCTGACCCATAGCCTTTGACTGGTCTACCCTTGACATGCACCAGATCCGCCTTGCTGTCTGGGAAGGAAGTCGAGACAGTATGGTGTTTGGCAGACACAAAATAGCAAGTTTGATGGACCTTAGAATTAAAGTGAATGAAAAAATCCTGGAAACTAAGTTATGAATCCTTGCCAAAGCTAGAGATTGCCTGTTTGGATCTACCTCAGGGAAGTAACCAACAAGGACGATACTTAAAATGAAAAAAAATGCAAAGAAATGTTAGGGGAGAAGAACAATAAATTGTTTGCTCATTTGGAGAAGATTTTTGACAGAGTACTGGGAGAGGTTGTTGCATAAGCAATGCAAAGACAATAAATGCCAGAATTTTTTTGTTGGGGCTGCAAGATTGAACGCAAACAAGAGATAAGACAGTGACAAGTATACCTGTGTAGTTTGAATTATGGGTGTATGCTAATCAAAGATAACTGCTAAGTCTATTACTGTTAAACATATAGTAGTTAAGAAAGCAACCAGAGCAGGGAAAAATAGTGAACCTTGAGAGTTTGTTTCTGCTGATAAAATGAACCTAAATAGGCGTATAAATTTTGCTGTCTTGGCGATATGATCGGTTTGGATGCAGGAACTTATAAAATGACCAGAGCTAGAGTAGTAGGGACATGGAGAAAATGAAAGGAGGTAGCTACTATGCTGGTAAGCCAGGCGTTTGTGATGTGGTAATGCTATATGAATAGGAAGTTAAGACAGGACGTGGGAGTACATGGCAGGAATTGAAAAGGTGGAGTGAAGCTGAGAGGAAGAAGGTTGTAATGGTTTGGTCATATCCAACTGTGGAGTTTGATATGGCATGGATCAGAAACTTATTTGGATATGACCACTTGGAAATGAAATCATACTCAATGCATTAAGAACGGTCTCAATTTAATGGCATATCAGCAGTAACTTTTGTGTATTTTGTTTCAAATAGCTCATTATCAATACAATTACATACGATCTTTAAGTCTTTCTTTCAATTGAAAGTGTATTCACTCAAAATCTAAACAGATGGTCTGTGAATTTACACAAAGATACGAATTGATTAGATTCGTTTTTTTGTTTCATTTGTTCATTTTTCTTATTGATTCAAAATATTTTGAAAAACCTACTTCTTTGAATATACACAGTAAGGATAAAAACTTCAATATTTTGTATATTTTATTGTTAATAAAATGGCAAACAATATTTGTTTTACTTTCAAAGTAAAAATAATGCCTCCGTTGATTTTCTCCATTGAGAATAGAAGTAACACAACTTACTCAATTTAAGAACAACATTAATTTCAAAAACAGAAATTAACAAATAATACAATAAATAAATACAATTTTTGAATTATTAAGCACTTGTTTATAATTACACATAAAATAAAATAACCAGGAACATTTGAAATAGCATAACTGAAAAGCAATAAAGAGGAAAACAAAAAGTATAATAAATTAAGTAATAGAAAACATCGCTAGGAATTTTATAGTTTGTCTTAAATTTATAATTATCAACATTTATTTCTAAAAAAATTTAAAAAGGATGGGAAATAATGAAGGAACTAAAACATTTGGAATTTTTCACTTTTATAAACTTGCATCAACTAAGTAATGCAAAACTAATTTTGAAGAAACGCTAACTTAACTATTTGTAGGTAAGTAAGTGTTCAGGTATACCAACAAAACAGAAAGATGAAATATCACAATTTTCACATAAGGATAATACTAATTAGGTTGATTAACCTGTTCCTAATTAGCCTAATCCTAATTAGGTTGATTAATCTAGTCCTAATTATCCTAATCCTAATTAGGTTGATTAATCTATTCCTAATTAGCTTCATTTTAATTAGTTTAGTTAACCTCTAAGGACTTGGTTGATCGCCTTCAGCAGAGGGTGTTTGCCCCCCTTGCACCTGTCTCTGAAGTCATCCAAGTCTAATGCCCAAATCATGCCTCCGCCAAGTCCCATTTTCTTGATCCAGTTCGACTGAAAAATTAACATTTTATTACGAAAAGTTTAACATCATTACTTCAGATTGAATAACAAAAACTATCACAATTTTCTTGGAACAAACATATAACAACTTGACTAATTGAAGAAACAGAACTAACCTTGTATCTCAACATTTCCACATCATCGAAGCCAACCCATTGGTTACCTTTGTAGGCATAAGGACCCATTCGGCCGGATGGGTCCTTAACAACTGTGTATCCTTTGTTTGCAATTCTGTCACAAATCTGAAAAGAAGTAAAATATAAATATTTTATAATAGATCTTGAAGGTATACAATAGTCATTTTGCAATGCTGGAATGCAAGTCATTGTATTAATTAAAAGCCAAACATATAAAATTTAAATATGAACAAAAAATAAACATAATTTTCAAGAATAATTTTAAATGTATTATCTATTTTTAAGATAGCCCACAGAAGTCAAATTTAAGATGTAATAAATTCTGTGAGTTTCTGTGAGTTTAGCATCGGAATATATATTGATAAAATGAAGGGATAAATTTTAGTAAAGTATTATAAAATTAGTTAGGCTGTCAAATGAAAAATGACATCAAGTCAAAGAAATAGCTTACCTCATAATAAGCCAAGAACCCAGCTGCTCGGGTGTACTCTCCGGCTTGTCCTTTCCTTGCTGGTTGGTTCAATCCCTTCTCTTTTGCATTCCATCCCAAAGAAAATGCTTGGCCGTACAAAGGCATTCCCATTACGAGCTTCTTCCTACTGGCACCCTTTTCTAACCAGTAATGGATGGTGTAGTTCTGAAGAATAAACAAACATTCATTTAATTAATTAAATTAATTTAATTAATTTAATTTAATTAATTTAATTTAATTAAATTCATTTAATTAATGGATGGTGTAGCTCTGAAGGATAAACAAACATTAATTTTCGCTGAAAATTAAAACTATGTTTCAGAATATAAGAAAATCAACCATTTTTTTTATTATGAGACGAAATAATGAACTGACGGTGTTGAACTCCGGCACATCATCGTCGGGGTGGTGATACATCGGAGCCACGTGTCCAGTCTTCTTGTCCCAATGGCCGTGGTAATCATAGGTCATCACAGCGATCCAGTCCAAGTAACGGTCGAGCATCGGAATCTCGTAGCCTTGAAATAATACAAGATTTTCATTTTACATTATAGAATTAAGAACGATAAGCAATCAGTGGTTGCGTTTGTTATTCAATCTGATATTCAGATCAATCCGGGTCGATCCGGATTGATTAGCAAACGCAATAAGTCTTACCTCCCATTAGGTCTGGTACAACAAAGACAATTTTATTTAACAAAAAAATATTTATTGACGGTTATAACATAGATTAAATTGTCTTTGATCTGTTATATGCAAGGTCTATCTTTTGTGAAATTGTATCATATCTTAAATGTATATATATAACTAAGTCTTCATTTTCTGAATTAACAATTTAACTCATAACTTATAAATTGTTCAAATAATTAAATTCTATATAAAGTTTAAACATTTTACAAATGAAAAGAAAACAATATTATAAATAAATACCGGCATCCATGACTTTGAAGCTGGGCGAAACTGCAGCAGACAACAGCAACCCATGAGGTTGGAAGGCCTCGTGCAACTCCTTTATCCAAGCAGAGAATGCCTGTTTGTCTGAGGCCGGTCCCTTGGAACAATCCACCTAAAACATAATGTAATAATATGTTAAATAATGTATTTATATAAAACATAATATAATAATACATTTATATAAAACATAATATAAGAATATATTTATATAAAACATAATATAATAGTATAAAACATAATATAATAATATATCTATATAAAACATAATATAATAGTGTAAAACATAATATAATAATATTTTTATATAAAACATAATATAATAATATAAAACAAAATATAATATTATATTTATATAAAACATAATATAATAATATAAAACATAATATAATAATATAAAACATAAAATAATAATACATTTATATAAAAAATAATATAATAATATATCACATAATATATTAACATAAAACATAATATATTAATATAAGGATATAAAACATAAAATGATAATATAAAATTAACCAGCTTTGGAAATAACAGTAATACTAAATTATTTTGCGGAAATATTTTGGTTCATTAACATATAGAAAAGAATTAGAAATATTACTACTTTTCAAATATTACAAATGTAAATTAAATATTTCATATTTGATGAATAGTTTCGTCTAGATATTTAAGAACACGACAGGTTCATAAGGTTCGAACCTCATTAAGGATTTTGGTATTCCCTTATTTAATATTCAGAATACCAAGGCCATGATGAAAAATGAGTTCCTGTATCTGTCAACACTTGGGATTCTTCCAATCCAGGATACCAACACCCTAATAAAAAAGAAAAATCCTACCTGCCAACACTTGGGATACTCCCAATCCAGGTCAAGTCCATCAAAGTTGTGCTTCTGGACGAACTGAACGGCATGTTCCGTAAATCTCCTTCTTGCCTCGGGACTGTTCACCAACTTACTGTATTTGTCTCCGAGAGAATCGTTCCATCCTCCAAGGGCGAGAAGAACCTTGATGCCATACTTCTTCAAGGCGGTCACTTTTTCATAAAACTCTGTGGATTTTTTTAGTTTTTAAAACTGAAGATAGAAACATTTTTTAAAAAAAGATTTTCATTATTAAATTCGAAATATGTATTAAACTGCAAAAACTTTTAATTGAAAACGACCATAAAATTAAATCAATTTTTAGAACAATGATAACATCACTTACTATTATCATAATCAGCCCAACTATCGTGAGGCTTGATCAAAAGTCTGGTTTTATCTAGAACTGCAAATCCGTAAATAATGTGGGTGCACAGAGAGTAGTCAATGTCTTCTGGCTTGTACTTAGCAATTCCTTGTCTGTACCAAGCCCAATTGGTGAAGTAGCAAACAATCTTTCAAAAGACAATTAAAAAAAATGAGAAACATGAAAAGAAGGTTGCTGGTGTACGGAATGTTTATAAACTTTTTTTTATAGAAACATTAAACATTTGTTATGTTAGCAACATTTTATCACTAAGATATAAAATGTTTCTTTATTTTCATGTATTGTTGTAATGTGAATTTACATTTATTTTAACTGTAAAACAATCTTATGAAACTCTGAACTGTTTATCAATTCATCGCCTACTACAACTTGCATGAAACAAAAAATACGAACCTTGTAATCGGACGATCCAGGAGTTCCACTCGGGTACACTTCCATAGGTCTCCTCGTGGTGGTGGTTGGACGTGTGGTCGCTGTGGGTGGTCTGGTGACCAAGGCGGTTATCGGTCTCCGTGTTGTGATTGGAGAGGTGGACGAAGGAGTGGTCACCAGGTTGGATGGAATGGGAGGTCCTTCATCAAAGGATTGCTGGGCCTCATTGCACTTGGCCTCGTTTGGCCAATCACAGCGATCCTAAAAAACAAGGTAGAGGTCAATACATATGTTTTAGAAAGCCTTTGCATTTATTTATAAATTATGTTAAATATTCATATTATCAGGAAACATAAATGGAAATGATAATGCACATACCTTTCCGTTCCAGTGCAGCCCTGGGAAACAATCTCTTTGAACCCATTCACCGAAAATACATTGCAGGAATTTGTTGCAGTTCGATTCGTGTTTCTTGAAGTCGCCTTCGGGACATTTTGGGGCTGGAGAGGTGTCGGGTAAGCGCTGAACAATATCTGTAGGCTTGACTGCCGTGCTTGGTGGTATTGCTTGGGCTAGGCGAGTGCTGCCTGAAATTGTTCAAACGTTCAATGTAACTAATATCAAATATTTCATTAAATTTTGTTTAAAATAACTAATATTAAATATTTATTTAAATGTTTGTTTAAAGTAATTGATATCAAATATTTCATTAAATGTTTGTTTAAAATAATTAATATTAAATATTTATTTAAAGTAGTTGATATCAAATATTTCATTAAAAGTTTGTTTAAAAATAACTAATATCAAATATTCATATAAATATTGGCTTAAAGTAATTAATATAAAGTATTTGTTTAAAGTAATTAATATAAAATACTTATTAAATTGTTTGTTTAAAGTAGGGAATAACAAATATTTATTAAAATATTGGTTTAAAGTAATTAATATCAAAAATTAATTTAAATATTTGTTTAAAGTAGTTAATATCAAATATTATTTAAATGTTTGTTTAACGTAATTAATATAAAATATTTTTTAAAGTAATTTACATCAAAAATGTATTTTAATATTTGTTTAAAGTAATTAATACCAAATATTTATTTTAATATTTTTTTAAAGTAATTAATGTAAAACATTTCTTTAAATATTTGTTTAACGTAATTAATATCAAACATTTGTTTAGATGTTTGTTTAAAGTAATTAATATCAAACATCTATTTAGTTTTTTGCAAAATAAAATTATAGATGTTTATACACAAAATCACATTTTAATATCATAACCATTTTTTAGATGTTTTTTATTAAAACTAAAACCTAATAAACAATTAATCTTTTAACTCATATTGGGACGAGTTATGTGACTTTTGATAATCTTTTTTTTTTCAATTCGAACTTTATTGTTTTGCAAACCTGGCGATAATAATTATTCAGGAGTTATATAGTAAATATTTTTAATATTATTTAGGCCCTAAACGGTCTATTAATTCTTCATAAAATTAATGTGTGTGACATTTTCGTTTTATTTATGCAGCAAAATATTCCTGAGTAATGAAGTAATTCAATTCCAAAAAAAATGAATAAAAACAAATAAAAAATGAATAAAAGTGTATAGAAATATAAAAGTGAAAAATAATAAAAAAAATGAATAAAGGTGAATACAAATGAAAAATAAATAAAAGTGTATAGAAATATAAAAGTGAAAATTAATAAAAAAATGAATAAAAGTGAATACAAATGAAAGAAGAAGAAACAAATTGAAAACTCACTGTCAAGGGGAGGACACTGTGGGTCCGGGATCTCGTATCCTCTGAGGACCCTGTTGATGGTCCTGAGCAAAGGATGTTTCTCGCAGCCACAACGATTCTTGAAGTCGTCCAGATCTAAGGCCCAGATCATGCCTCCGCCGAGACCCATTTCCTTGATCCAGTTGGACTGAAGTTTGGGAGGAAGAAGGGAATTAGAAAAGGACGAGGAACGTTTTTGTGCAACATTGAAATAATTAAACAATTACAAAATTAAGTAATTAAACTATTAAACAGTTAAACAATTAAACAATTAAACAATTAAACAATTAAACAATTGAACAATTAAACAATTACAAAATTAAGTAATTAAACTATTAAACAGTTGAACAATTAAACAATTAAACAATTAAATAATTAAACAATTGAACAATTAAACAATTAAACAATTAAACAGTTAATTAATTAATCAATTAAACAACTCAAACAATTAAACATTTTAATAATTAAAATAAATAATGAATCAAATAATTTAAACAATGAAACAATTAAACAATTACAAAATTAAGTAATTAAACTATTAAACAGTTAAACAATTAAACAATTAAACAATTAAGTAATTAAACTATTAAACAGTTAAACAATTAAACAATTAAACAATTAAATGATTAAACAATTGAACAATTAAACAATTAAACAATTAAACAATTAAATGATTAAACAATTGAACAATTAAACAATTAAACAATTAAACAGTTAATTAATTAATCAATTAAACAACTCAAAAAATTAAGCATTTTAATAATTAAAATAAATAATGAATCAAATATTTTAAACAATGAAACAATTGAAAAGTCTTATCAAAATTATATTTATGTGTGACATAAAAACAATTTAAACATTTAATTTAACTATGTGTAACAGAGAAACAATACGACAGTTCAATTTATAACTTTTAGACACCACTATGAAAATTATATGGCTCAGATAAATTAAAACTAGTGTTCTTGAAACAAAACTAATTGTTGAAGAACATTGAGTATAAATTAACTGATAAAAAAAGTTTGTGTGGCAAGTAGGAACATAAATGCTGATTGAGACAAGAAGATAATTAGTTTTTACTTAAAGAAAACAATTGTAAGCAACCAACCTTTTCTCGAATAGTCTGCACATCATCAAATCCGACCCATTGGTTGCCTCGGTAGGCATAAGGTCCCATAGTTCCCAAAGGATCTCTCACAACTGTCCATTGTTGGTTTTTGATGAAGTAACAAATCTGTAACAAAACATTTAATTATAAATTGATATCAAATTTGTTTAAGAAAGTTAGATGTTTAAAAAGAATGTTTATTTAACATAACACATCAAACTTTTATAACATTCTTCAACCATAAAACGAGTTCCTTGATTACCCCCCCCCCCCCTTCCCACACAAAACCGCAGCCGGCTGTAACTGACCTCGTAGTAGGCGAGGAAGCCTCTGGCCCTCGTGTACTGTCCGGCCTCCCCTCCTCCGTAGGACATCTGGTTGAGGCCGTTGTTGTGCGACTCGGTCAGGGTGAAGGACTGGCCATACATTGGCATGCCGACGACCAACTTCTTGCGGTCGGCCCCCTTCTCGATCCAGTAGTGGATCGTGTGGTTCTGCAATGACAAACATTATCACTCATTTCCAAGGAATTTTATTCTGATATAAAATATCTAGTGTTACTATTATTCTGTGGTTGGGTTCGTGCTTAAAGCTCGAATTTAAAGTTTTCAAATCTTATCTTGAAGATTTTAAATATCGAAACTCTTAAAGATAACCTTGAGTTCTGTAAACCTTAAAGATATGACAGAATGAAAGCAATGTTTTTATAAATGTGAATATACACATCAACCCAATGAATTGTTATTATCCATTGATATGAATTCCAACATAGAATTGATCTTACAGTGTTGAATGCTTTGTTCTCATCTTCTGGGTGAGTGTACATCGGGGCAACGTGGCCAGTCTTTTTGTCCCACTGACCGTGGTAATCATAGCACATCACTGCGATCCAGTCCAAATATTTGCTTAAAACTGGCACATCGTAGCCTGAAAAAAGCAAACGTTAAAAAAATATGCTTTTTATCTTTATTAATATATAAACAGAGCTAAAAATATGAATTTCACGAACTTGAATTAAACATAGATTTAATCCTCACCTTTATCGATGACTTTGTTGCTCGGGGAAACAGCGGCCGATAAAAGCAACCCGTGAGGCTCAAACGCCATTTTCAACTCTCTTACCCAATTAGCAAAAGCTTGTTTATCGGAGGCCGGACCCTTGTTACAGGCAACCTAATGATAAGAACAAAGAAGACATTGTTTAACTAGTTCAAAAATGAATTATTTTTATGCTATAAAAAGCAATATAATTGGCTGCAAGTGAAAATAGGTTTTCACGGTTGGCGAAACACATACAAAAGAGAGGCTTAGCAATAATACTATATAATGTCATTAAACCATAAGTAAGAATTAACTTGCCTGCCAACAGACTGGATATTCCCAATCCAAATCCAAGCCATCGAAGTTATATTTCAATATAAAGTCTAAAACATGTTCGTTGAATCGTTGTCGCTTTTGAGCATTGTTCACCAGTCGACTATATTTGTTGCCTGCCGAGTCATTCCAGCCTCCGATGGCAATCAACACTTTCACGCCTTTGTTTTTCAGGTCCGTCACCTTCCGGTAAAACTCTACAAAAGACAAGATAATTTGTTTGTAATTATGTTTCTCGTTTATTAACATCGGCAAGTGAAAACCTTTCAAAACGAGTATAAGTTCATCTAACTTACCATTATCTAGATCGGCCCAAGTGTCATGGGGTTTGATGATTAACTTGTCTGTGTCAAGAACAGCAAATCCATAGACAATGTGAGTGCACAGGGAGTAATCAATGTCTTCTGGCTGATACTTTCCTTCTCCTTGTCTGTACCAAGCCCAGTTTGTGTAGTAGCAGACCACTTTGTAGCCATCTGTAATAACATTGATATTGGATTAAAAATAAAATAAAAATAATAAAGGCGTTCTCATGACAATTTTTACTTTAATAAACAAATGGTAGAATTTCCATCGAGAATATTCGATGAGAAAAATAATAGTACAGTTTTAGCAAAAACAAATACTAAATTGTTCAGACACTACCACATAGGCTATATTAACCTTGAATTAGCATAATTTTTTTTCACAAAACTTACCGTTATTGGAAGGAACGACGGATCCCACAGGGCTAGAAATGGGCGTTGTGACCATAGGTGTTGTCGACGTGTCCACTCTAGTCGTGGATTGCGTTACGGGTTGAGGGATGAGTTCGTTGGCTCCAACCTCTCCTTCTTCGGGATCTTGGGTGTGACCAGATTTTGGAGGTCCCAACACCGCTTTGATCGTGTTCATCAGAGGATGAGCTCCTTGACCACATCTGTTTCGGAAGTCATCCAGGTCTAGAGCCCACACCATGCCGCCAGCGAGTCCCATCTTTCTGATGTATTCAGACTGAAACATTTCAAAAATATAATGGAGTGATGGTAATTTTATTGAATGTAAAGTATTCACAGTTGATGACGTCGTTATGAAATGAAGTTTATTTTTTAGTGTTTTAGATGAATAAATTAACATATGTGGAACATTGTTCAAATATTAGGTTAGTATTTAAAATATATTGTAAGGCAGTAGTTGTAAACAAAAATTAATACGAAGAAACAATGTAGCAAACTAGAAAATACTAACAGTGAATAATTAATGAAATTAATTCAACCCCAAAAGATAAAGATAAACCTTAATGATGTAATAGAACTTACCTTATACCGAATTGTGTCAACGTCATCAAACGATACCCATTGGTTGCCAGAATAGGCATAGGGTCCCATTCGACCCTGTGGGTCCTTAACAACGTTCCATCCATTTTGTACGGCATGGCAAATCTGAGGTTAAAAAACAGTTAAAGAAAACAATTTCTTGTTTTTAGATTCAAAACAATTAATTTCAATGATTAACATTAATTAAAATGTTACAATGAATAATTAGTTGTTTCTTTTCCGATTTTAAAATGTAAACAAATACAAAATATATAAAAACTGACAAGGATCCCTACCTCATAGTACGCGAGGAATCCCTTGGCACGAGTGAATTGTCCGGCTCGACCTCCTGTTCTTGCAGGGGCGTTCAAACCGTTGACAGAGGGATTGTCCAAAGTGAAAGATTGTCCGTACAAAGGCATTCCCATCACGATTTTGTCCTTCGTGGCGCCCTTCTCAAGCCAATAGCGAATGGCAAAGTCCTTTGGAATATTGGGAACAAATATTTAGAATATGTTCACACAATTATTTAAATATTTGATAATTTAAATAGAATACGTATGTTGATGGCTACAAAAATACTTTAATATGACTCATGCAGTTTTTTTCACTATTCCTAATACAGAATCGTATTAGATTAACTAACCCTTATTCAA
>JARUHE010227305.1:0-13260 GCA_031471125.1 Archaeomysis grebnitzkii | reverse complement strand
CTTGATAAAAGTAACCGACAAGTCGGAACGCAACATTTAAGCAAGATGTCGGAATAAAAAAGCAACTTTTCACAGGCAACATGTTCACTGGGTATATATATATATATATATATATATATAATGTAAAAAATATATTTTTTCATAATTGTACCAAGATTTCAAAACCTATTTATTTCAATAAATGTTCATTTTACAAAAACTTATTCTGAACAACATAGTTCAGAATGATATATAAAGCCATTTCTGTTATGAAAATATCTGTCAAATAAAAGTTTTTTTTCTTCATAATTCTACCAAGTGGTAGCCAACCAAGATTTAAAAACAAAAATTAAAAAAAAATTGTAAAAAAAATTCTCCGCATCCTCCCCAACAATCAACAGTGACTTATTGAGGCTGGACTTTGTCACAGCCTAAACATATCCATCAACTAAAGTTGAACGGTTTATTTCTTACAGGTTCAACTTTTTTATTATTTTTATTTGGTCTCAGTGGGACCAAATGCATCACATACACTGCCGGGTGTTTGCCAACAGCATCTGGTGTTCCCAGGCGGTCACCCATCAAAATACTAACCAGACGCAACGTTGCTTAACTTTGCTGATCAGACGAGAAGCGGTGTTTCAACGTGGCTATAAAAACAGCTGTTGAGAGCTTCTTGATGTAAGAATTAATCATTTTTAAATATTTCAACGATCATGATTATTAAAATATAAGAATGTTTACACCAATTTAGAACCAACGTAGAAATATATCTCAGTTTTTTTTAGAAAATGTAAAACGAAACACACACACACAAAATCGCACGCACCCACATATACACACAATTCGAAGAGCTGTAATTATCCCTCGTTCTGTCATATATTCATTACATATCTACAAGTTGAAAAGAGTTCATTACATTAGAATTTAATTTTAATTTTAGTGAATTATCAAACAGATGAACATTTAGTTATAATAATTGTTCTAAGACATTTACTTGAACTAATACTTTACTAAATCAATACTAATAATGAAATTGTTTGTCAAAAACATAAATAGAAAATTACGAATCCATATTGATTTATGTCTATGACATTGAATATTTTACCAATAAAACAAAGTAATTTTATAAATTATGTAAATACAAATGCATACAAGAAATACTTTATATGAAACAACCATCATTAATAAAAAAGCAAAAAATAAATCAATATTGTGAACAAAGTCCAGAAACAAAAAAGTATGAACTCTAATCTAATAAGTACATCTCCAGAAGGCAAAACAGACGCATGAAACACGTAAAGCCAAAAAATAATGACCTAACTACAACAAAATCTGAAAGATCTGTAAGTGGTGTCGATAGTCTGTCTTGTAAGTGTTTGGCTCAAACCCATTGAAAGTGTTAAGAAAATGATACACAGTAGTTTTTTGTTGACAATATTGAGTGTAATTATCAACTCAAAAAACTGGCAATCGTTACATTTAAATTACAGATCTAATACTTTTCCAGTTTAGACAATCGTATAAAATAAAACTAGCTCGAACAGTTACCAGAACCAACAATAGTGTCGATAAAAATAATTGACAAAGATGCTTAGATTTGCTTTATCATGTAAAATTAAATATAACTTCATTGAATTAAATTTGGTGTGTTGATCAAACCGAAATAGCTACAGAAGCTGTCAACCGATCAACAAAGGACTTGAGATTTAATTTCCAATCATGACGTAGGAATTCGCGAAACAAATCACACCATTTTATTTGTACTAAATGTATCGGGTGAAAAAAGAATTGTTGTCATGTTTCAGAAAAATCTGGCTAAGACGTATGTCATAAGCCATGGGTTATTACCATAGAAGTAATAGACATGTAACAATTATTGGTTTATACAGATGCGTGTGTTGCGTTCATCAATGAAGTTCAATAGCGTGCATATATGAACTTCAACTAACACAGTTTGATGAAGCTACAAAACACTTGAATGCAAACAGTTTTGAATTTCATCATTTAAAAAGATTAAACTATCATTTTATGATCACACCTGCAGGCGAAATGTATTTTTATGTTCAGATCAGTTGTCGAACCGAATTTTGCAACATAGTATAAGAGATGATTTGTTTGATTCCATTCTTCAAAGTATCGCTAAAAATAAACAATTTATTACGATTATAGTTTTTTATGAATGGTATGGTACGTTATAGAAATCTGTGGTGACATACCAAGACAAGCAGTGATAAAGTCATTCTTGAAGTGCGAAATAATTACTGGAAACCTGCCAAACAGCAACAACATCTGGCCCAGATACGTTTTCGCTGTGGCATGACAGAGGCCCACAGCACTGACAAACGGACCTGGGGAGAGGTGGGCATCAACTCTGGTGTTGGATCTATAAGTTGCTTAAATGAGTTCAAATCTGGCAGTTGTGCCAAGAGGATGTCTTCATGTCCTGCAATTTTTTGTTTCTTCTGTTAATATATATTTTATACATTTTTTATAATTTTTTTTTATATTTTATAATTTTTTTATATTATATAATTTTTTTATATTTTATAATTTTTTTATGTTTTTTTTTATATTTTATATATTTTATAATTTTTTTATATTTTATATATTTTATAATTTTTTTATATTTTATATATTTTATAATTTTTTTATACTTTTTTTATATTTTATACCAGAAGAAAGTAGATCAACTCTCGTTGAGGCTTAGTTTTGAAAGTGTTTAATTATGGATGTAAAATAAACATATATTAAAAAATTATTTTTCTTAAAAGACTTGAAAAAATGATTTTATTTCTTATAAGTATTCAGTATATTAAAAACTTTCTTTAACTAACATTCAAAATTCCTTATAAACAAATGTTTGCTCAATAAAAAAAGTAAACTCCTGTGAAAAAATATAACTTAAGCAAATATAAAACATTTTACAATGATTTATATATAGTTCTGCTGGTAAAGTTTTTTTGAAACGATAGAATAAAATTTAAATCATATCTTCTTTATCTTTTTGTTAATAATTTTAAATAAGAACTGTAAACTTTTAACATGATTTATGTATTATTTAGTTAAAAGCTTTCTAGAAATGATTATTTAGTTAAAAGTTTTCTGGAAATGATTATTTAGTTAAAAGCTTTCTAGAAATGATTATTTAATTAAAAGCTTTCTAGAAATGATTATTTAATTAAAAGCTTTCTAGAAATGATTATTTAGTTAAAAGTTTTCTAGAAATGATTATTTAGTGAAAAGCTTTCTAGAAATGATTATTTAGTTAAAAGCTTTCTAGAAATTATTATTTAGTTAAAAGCTTTCTAGAAATGATTATTTAGTTAACCGCTTTCTAGAAATGATTATTTTGTATATTAAATCATAATTAATTACAATTGACATAAAGACAATGTGAGATAAAATGATTGGAAATTAAAAGTTTTTAAACTAATCGAAAAAAGATAAATAGATCATCGCACCTCAGGTAAATTGGCAATTGTTGCCTACCTCTGAAAAAGTTCTCTTGTCTACCAAAATAGACAGATACAGAAAAAACGAAATGCAGTGAGGGCAATAACATTTTATTTTAGTAAGTTCATTTCAAAAAGATGTTTGTTCTTCTTCACAAAAAAAGTTGTCTTATATTCTAATCCACAACTAGCTTACCTACCTCGATTACTTGAAATATTTGTTCATAAGATAACTAAATAATAACATATACACATGCATACACGAATGTACGCACACACATATATACATGTATTATTAACAATAACAATAATTACATTTTCAAATAACTCTGCGGAGAGTGAAACCCAATGTTTAATACACTTTGCACCATGTCAATCCAATAAATAACAATGATTATTCAGGTTTATTGGTGATATCATGTGGACGACATCCATATGGTTGCAGGAAAGGAAGAAAATTCAATATAAGTTAAGAACAAGTTGGAAGAAATATCAGTTTTTGAAATTGTTTCACCAATGAGATGCTATATTTTATGAGCTGAAAAGTATTGTGACAGGGCATATGATTAAAAAAAACAGTTAAAAACATTAAGCAGATTCTAGTCAAATGACATCGTTGACAAGAAATAATGCAGTTTTAGAGAACGTAATAATAATAGGAGAGATGCTAACAGCTTACAATTATTATACAGAGACCAAATGCCTATGCAATGCACCCTAGGAAAGGTGAAGACATCTTAAAACAGTTATTCGAATATATACTAAGCCCATAGAGATTAATGACACAAATAATGTTTTATTTCCTATAAAAACAAGAAAACACCAGCCATACTAATACTTAAATCCCTCTATAAAGATAGTGGTGTTCAACAAACTAATATGGTGTAAGACAGAAGGGTTTTCACTTCTTGATAACACATACATCAGTAAGCCAAGGACCACATTACGTAAAAGAATAATGATGCACCTACAATAAAATGTTATTGTAGTTCATGCTGCATTTGCTAAAGAAGAATGAAGGAAGATAAATGTCGATTATACAACAACCCTATCAAAATGTAAAAGTGTTGAACAATTAGAAATAACAGAATCAATGTTTATTAAAGAACACAAATAGTCTCAATGTGTAGAATAAAAGATTGGGTGGTATTCTAAGGCTCTTACCTCCATTAGTATATCAATTTATAACACCAATGTTTAATCAACTATTGTAGCAACTGCACCTTCATTGGCTTCATATATAACAGACAGTGTAATAATTGAAGATACTAGACGATTTAGTGAAACTAGTTAAGAACAGAAACGAGTTTAAACCTAATATTCAATCTACCTAATGGTCCAGAAAACGTGAAATGGTCAAGATTAAATTAATGAACTGCAAACACGCAATCACATTCAACAACACATCTTTTAAAGAAAACATACATACATATATATATATATTTATATATATGTATATATATATATATTGTAAGGGAGTGCGTAGGGGTTGAAATAATAACTTCCCCAAGAGTTATTTATCAGAGCCTTTGCTCCCAGAAGATAAGAAAAGCCGAGCCATTACAAGGATATGCAAAACCGAGACGAATTGGAAGTTTATTTAGAAGGATTTCTTCACACTGTTGTTTAAAAAATTCACAGTTACACTTTAGTACAATGCTAGTAATGAAGACATCATAAATCTAGTTAATATTTAATTTAGTGTTTAAAGTCTCTTTTAATAGTTACTTAATTAATAAGATTTATTATTCTGATTAATGGATTGTCTAAAAAAAATATATTCCTAATTTTTATCCACGTTCGTTCAGCCGTGGGTGTGTCACCCAAAATTCAATGAATGTACTTGATATGATGATTGGAGTTTAAAAAAATGGGAGATGTAGATGCGATACCAAGTTGAATTAAACGACCAGAAGTATGGGTCTGTCACCCTTTTATTTCTCCTACACAGGAAGTGAATGATTGCCAGGTACAACCAGGCATATGGCTACTAGAGGATAGAACTTTAAGGTTTTCAGTATTTTTAAGATGGGAGAATTGCCATTGCACAGGTAATAACAAAATCAAAATAATTATTGGTTGCATTTCATCGTTCTAGCTATATCACTCAAATTTCGGCGCTGGTGTCAAGTTCATTTCAATCAACAAAATTTAGCTTTAGTCTGGTTTATTGGTGGACAAATTTATTTTAAAATAAGCAACTTTTTCATAAAAACCTCTATATAACCAATTAACCATTAATGTACAGTTCATTTAAGCTGTATTAAAGTTGAACGTTATGGATATAACTACTACTTCTACAGAGTAGTTAGACCTTAGTGGATTAATTAATTATATAAATAAATGGGCCAATGCCCAGCACTGTAGACCATAATAGAGCTTCGCCTCTGGCACGCTCAACAAAAACTATCATAACAGCAATAACAAAGTCCTGTATTTTAAAGATTCATATCTCACATGTGTAGACTTGCAGAAAACAACAATGTTGAATAGAAGGCAAGTGTATCTGACCATTGAATTACCTTCTCGCCAAAATATTTTGCAGACTTCGTGCAAGATATGTTTGTAAGGTTACCAGCTAATTAAAAAACAAAATCACCCTTGGGAGACTAATCATACATAGCTTTCCAAATACCTACATCATGAAATAAAATTGATTCAGCTTTACATTTTTCCTTAGAAGTATCAGTTAATAATATCGTTGATTTTGTGGTTTTATCATTCCTATTACCTGGTACTTCTGATGTGGATGCACAAATTTTGATTAGCTTATTTTATGTTCAAAACTTAAGTAAACAAAAGACTTCACACAAGCTTATGCCCGGCATTAAAAAGGAGTTTCTAACTTCTTCAGTAACACTTGGATTGTTATTCTGCATCCAAAAAGTACAAGCTCTTAGAATTGCTCAACACTTTCAGAATAGGTTAGTTTGTTTTGATGTTAAAACCTTGGATTATAATCATAATTATAAATGTATCTTTGGCATAGACTTTCTTTAATATTGTACATACTTGAATTAAAATTTCAGAGAGAAACAGTGATGGAAATTTTTCTCAACACATTGAAGTATTTTTTATTTTTTCTCATAAAACACAACCTACACAATGTAGTCATTTTATTATTGGCACAACAATTAAAGCACATGTTCATTTTTTTTGACTTGTTGATGAAACATTGTAGTGTGTGCTTAACTAAAAATAATTTATTTTATTTTGTAAATTGTAGTCACAGAAAACAAGAAGGTTTATAAGGGGAAAAAATATTCATAAATTTTAATTTATTAAAAAAATATAATTTCAAAACATCAGCATAACTTTCAACTTTAGTTAATTTCAAAATTTCTTTTGATTTGTAAAGAGAAACCTCTAATTTTGATATTTTAATTTATTTTTCACTTTTTTCGGATTTTGGCCATAAGCAAGAAGTCGAGAATCGGTAAGTTCTGCTAATTCTTTTGTTTTGTGAGAAAATCCACCAAAAGGCAAGTTTTTCTTTGGTTTCTTTGACTTTGATAGATTGTTCTTTTCATTGCTTTCGTCAGGAGTTTCTTCATTCGACTTGTTCTTTCTTTTACGGTTCTTATTTTTCTTTGGAGATTTCGCATTTTTATTTTCATCAGTCAGTGCACTTTCCTCTTTCAGGTTAGATTCTACTTCATTTGTTATTTCATCAGTAAATGCACTCGTCTCTTCTACAACATCATCCTCTTTCTCATTAGATTCCAATTGATTTTCATTTGTTGAATCTAATTTTATATCAGCAATGTTTAATTTTCCTGGCTCTTCTTGCTTGTTCTTTTTACGCAATTTCTTCTTTTGGTTCAAAAGTGTCTTCTTCTCTTTAGGTGTCAACTTAGTTTTGAATATAGTTGGATATAATGTCTTCGCTTTTTTACTCGATAACTTCTTCGTATACTTATCCATGTCTGCCTTTTCCGTTTCTCCAGATCGGTCGTACTTCATCATCTTGTTGATCGCACACCATTTATTCAACTCGCCATCGTCGGCCGTCAATATTGTTTCGGTATCGAGCCCGAAACTATTTGGGATAACTTTCTTATATTGAAACTTGAATGATGTGCCATTACTTTCATCATCAGCGTCATCACCATCGATTCCCTCAACAGGTTGTTTCAAGTCATCTAAGTTTTCACTAACATCATAATAATCGTCATTGAACATCTTTTTCATAAGCCGATCATGAGCTTCATCGTCAAAATCTTCGTCAAGCATACTGGGTTCAATGTTAAGACTTTCTTTTCCTGATATTGATTTAATTTTTTGTAATTTATCTTTACTGGCTTTGTTTACTGAACTAATTATTTCATTTTTGTCTTCTACTTTCTTCATTTTTAGTTTTTCTCGTTTCTCTTTCCTTTTACTTTTCTTTTTAGATCTAACTGCATCATTCATAATCCTTGGAAATGTTTTAATGAACTCTTTATCTGGTTCTTCATATCTAAACCTATACTTAGCTTCAAAATCTTCCATTTTACTCAACAACTTTTCATCATCAGATATCGTCTCTTCATCAATGATTACATGATTTTTCTCTCTCTCAATAGATTCATCTTCGTCATCCAGAAACTTTTTATTGACAAAATAATCTACAAGCCATTTATCCTTGTTAGATAATTTTGGATCAGTCCAAGCATTTTTCAGCGCATTCAACATATTTTCATCCTTTTTATTTTCTAAACTATCGACATTCCCTTTCACAAACTCCAATGCTTTAGATGTTTGGGCAGGATTTTTTGCAGTTTCAGAAGACGTGGAAGCATTTTCCGTCTTTTTGAAAAGTCCAGACGCCAATAAATCGTTATCATCTTGGTCATCAGAATCGGAGTCGTCTTTGAACGAAACTTTTCTATTTTGTGAACTTTCAATTTCTTCTTCTAGAGGTTCGTTATTCTCTGTTTCATCCGAGCCTTTAAACAACATTTGATAGTCGTACTCTTTCAACGTCAAAGGTTTGTCGGATTTCTCCTTTTTTTTGCTCTCGTAAGTTTCTTTAAAAAAAGGTTTCTTCGACTTGTCCAACACATTCGAGTCTTTGCTGTGAAGAGCTCCTAAGGTTCGCAAGAAATCGTACTCGAATTCCGGATCATCTGGATCTAGATTAGCCTCGTCATCACTCTCCTCTGAAGATGGATCTTGATCTGAAATTTTTAAAACACAAATAAATTTAATATTGTAAATAAAATTGGAACCATAAATAATTTCTATGTTTCAGAATACATAAGCATACACCTCACTGTCTTATTTCAGAGCATATGTAAAAGCTATAATTATATATATCTATATTTGAACGAGGCAGTTGAAATCCCTCTGCTTGATTTAAGTAGCTATATATATTTTTATTGATCCAACTAGTGTGCATCTGATGGTATCAAAAATATGAAAAAAAGATCTGGGATTAACAAAATTATTTTTTGAGAAAAAATGTAATTACAAAGCACAAGTTTTTCATTTAACTTTAAAAAAGGATTCATTTTTAATATTTTCAAGTTACATTCAAGTATTTATAATTATTAATTTTTTCAATATAGTTAGTATCGTAGTACATAATAATAAAACAACCAAAGAAATGCTAACATTAAAATTGGGGAAAAATCAAAAAAACATAAAAATATTTTCAATGCATAGCTTATACATCTAGATGCTAAATAACATCAATCACAGATTGAAAGGTTTGTACATTTTAACGATAATTGAATCATTCATAAATTTGTTATTAAGTGGCTATTAAAAACAACAAAAATATCATGGGTTATCTAAATTTTAATCCTGCAAGCAAAATCATTTTGCTTTATAAAAACAGATAATACTAAATTGTTTATTTGTTTGGTCTTGTTTTGCCCAAAAATGTGCAATTTAAAAAACCTTCTAAGAGGTAGAACAAAACTTGAATATTATAGGTATTGTAATTATCAAGCATAAGTAAATGTTATGCATTCACAAGCTTTAGTAATTTTTTTAAATATTATGTTCTGATGTAACATAATATAGGTATCATAATCTAGGGAAATATAGGTATGAACAGTTTAGTACTTTTCTTTCATTTATTTCAAATAAACTTTAAAATAAATATGTGGTTAACAAGGAGTTTCCTGAAAAAATGACAGAGTTCTCAAACTCTTAAGATTTCTATTATTTAAAAAATATAACATTTTTAGGAAAAAATTTCTGAGGTCATTCTACCTTAAAACTCCAGTTGTTTCATTTGTTTTAAATAAACTTTTATCTTAACTTTTAAATAAAATCTAAGTTAACCATAAATGTAGTAATAAAATGTCTACTATTGAAGAAAATATGATGCTGTGGGAAAAATAGTCTTGTAGTTATTCTACTTTAAATAAATCACTAGTTCTTTCATATGATAAAAACTTTTCTTTAAAATTTTCAAACTAAAATTTCAGTTGAAAAAATGGCCAAGTCCATAAACTCTTTTATAATAGATGTGCATACTTCATTACATCAAAAAAATGTAGAATGTTATGTTATTAATTTTTATTCAAGTAAATTTTTGTAAAATTGTTTTTGAAAAAATTGCTGAATTTAGTTAATGAGTCCTAAGATAATCCACCATCTGAGATATAGCTTATTAATGCTATAAATATTCATCTATTTTTGAATTCATTGTTTTACTTCATTTTTTGCCAAAAAATCAAAATTCAATTTTGGGAAAGGTTTTCCAGATTCAAAAATAACATCAATGTTTTACTGGAAATTTTTTTTATCAAACAAATTAACAAACATGCAATTCTGAACAACATTGTCATTTAACAAAGAAAAACTTCAATAAGACAATTTTCTTCTAATTTCTTATTGAACATAGATTTATTTCTATGTAATTCTGAGCAAAATGTTTGACATTTTAAATATTTACTTGCAAATTCCCTTAACAGTTTTTTCTAACTACTGGTTAATAGCACCTTTATTGTTTTCAAAACATCTGCTCGGTTACAGCTTTAATACATGTATGAATTTTTTTGTACTAGTTTAAATGAGAGATGATGGCTGAGTGGATACGAACGCTGCCTGGAGATTAATGCTACATAAGTAGATCTCATTGGAACCGGTTTGAGTTTGCTTTAAGGCTATTTCATATGCTAAGCTTACCCCGGCTTGAAAGAAGTGCCATATGCTGGCTGCATATCCTTAGGGTACACATTAATTGATGTGAAACGCTGATGAGTAATCATTGAATATTGTTGGCGCTATATAAAAGCTGTAATTATTATTATTATTAAAATAAATACTTAACATTTTTTCTTCTTCAAAAATTGTCAAAAAAATTGAGGTTCTGAAAAGATCCACCACAACCCAATAAAAACAGTTGAATAATTGATGATTTTTAGGGTACACATAAAATGAATAACAATTACCGAACGTGTTTCGCATCTCTCCATTGTCATCAGAGTTTTCATCCGCCATTTTTGAAGGAAAAACAATAGATCAATCTGAAAAAAAAATTAATAAATATAATGTGAAAAAAACTTCAGACTGAGAATTTGTCCATTTGATAATTAGTTACCTAGTAATTAACAAGATTTTAAATTTTATGAAAATACAGCTATTCAGCCAGGCATATCTTTTCAAACAAGATTTCATTGGGAAAGTAAAACAATATGCCAATAATAAATTAAAAGACATTTTCATTTCAAAAGGGGAGAAGGTAAAATTGATACAACCATAATGATTATAATACAGTTTTATTGATTTAGAGATGAATGTAAAAGCTGAACTAAATAAATAGGATTAAATTTTCAATCAGATAGTCTTGAAGTTAAATTTATTAAAACATTAAATTTTTAATTGGAATAAATCAACAGTCCACCAGGTCATCATTCTTTGCATCTTGTTACTAATTTTTTGTTTTTGTTACTCTGTTAATAAATTTAAGAAACAAATAAATAAATAAATTTACTAAATAAATAAATAAATTTACCAAACAAATAAATAAATTTACTAAATAAATAAATAAAACAAATAAATGAATAAATTTAATAAATAAATTAATACATTTAATAAATAAATAAATGAATTTAAGAAACAACACAAATATTTGGAGAAATTTACTGAAACTTTATAAACATTTACTATTAGGTGCCTAAATACAATTTGTCAAAATAAATAACTTGAAACATATCATATTTCAGTGATGTAAATTTTTCATTTAAAATAATAGCAGTTGATTTATCGGTGCATGAAACTTTAGAACTGAAAAGGTATATATTTGTGAATTTGATTAGTTGTATAGTGGTGAAAAAAATATTTGGATTATTTACACAGTATGTAAAATAGTTTTCAGTAAACATAATGACTTTGCAGATGGAGACAGAGCCAGCTGATTTCCATTTTTCAAGTTCTGATTAATGCATTAATAAAAATATCAACTGATTTATATAATTGGAGGACCAATGAATGATGTCAAATTCACCGCTTCAAATGCTATGTTGTCCTTTTTTGGGTCTTTCACTTCAGAAATGACTTGACAGGTCGCTTATATTAACAAATTTTAATTATAAAATGTGAGTAAATTCAATATTTTTTATACAAATTTTTTTGGCCAGAATTCTAGCTGTTTTTTCTTGTTTTTAATGTTTTTAGTGATATTTGTGGAAATTATTTGCATTTTAATTTGTTATGAGTGTTTAGTTTTTACATTGGTGTTTTCATTGTGAATTAAATTGCAAAATTTACTAATAATCCAGGTTTTGATAGGAATAATTTGTGGGGGGTTTGTTATTGTCACGTGATCTGTAAACGTGGCTTACAATACAGTTTCATTGGGTGGTAATGTGTATAATTTTTATCTTTGTTTTTGTTAGTTTTTTTGTAGATTTCAAAGAAATTAACTTTAAATTAATTAATTAGTGTTACTACTACGTCAGATTTGTTTAATCATTTTGTTGGTGTGCGCGTTGCAAGGTTTGTGACATCATCACTTGTCAGCATTATCTTTTCTGATTATATTTATTTAATTTTTGTCTTTCATTTTTATGACTTGCTATATATTTATTAATTATTTTCGTATATCTTTCAGAATGCCAGTCGGTCAAATGCTGTTTATAAGTTTTTTAATATTTCCCTTGGTGGTGTTTATCCTAGTGTTGCATCAGCACCATCTGTTGAACTGTTATTTAAATCAATCCATCATGAGACCCAATTATCACTATAATAGTATGCACCTAAAAATTATAAAATACTTATGTTATCTACAAACCCATCATTTCATATATCAGATACTGTTCATTTAAAATACTAAAACATATTAAATTTAACATACTAAAACCAGTCAATCAATGCCCTGAAAAAATATATTTTCCCTATAAATCACATAAGCCTTCTGATCAACTATTTGCCTTATCTCAAAATCTTAATAGTGAACTAAATACAATAAAAAATGAAAATATATTCAAAATAAAATCATTAGTGAGTAAACATCGTCCAGCCGTTAATAAACCACCACGTGGGGTAATTATAACTCCGTGGGGTAATTATATCCAATCTAAACTGCATCATTCTTAAAAAACAAAAATAGAAACCATTAAATCAAACAATTCGAGTAAGCATTGTCAGGCCGTTAATAATCAAATCAATTATTCCCCCAATAATCAAGTTTCTAATATTTCAATAGCATTAATAAACTTAACAGTCCATTAGAAATACTAGTAATCCACGAACCGGACGGTTCAAATGTCTCGTGATGATTCATTCAGTAACTTTAAAAAAAAATTTTCTCTAAAAATATCAAATCAAAAATGGTGTTACAAAGTGAGAAAACATCATTTTAGAAAAAAATTACTTTAGATACTTTTCA
>JARUHE010227195.1:0-13262 GCA_031471125.1 Archaeomysis grebnitzkii | reverse complement strand
AGATGCTGTTGGCAACAGGCGGTGAATGTGCATTGCACCCATAGCCTGGTCCATTGGGACCAAATAATAAATAAAAATAAAAAAATTTACATTTGTCTTTGTGTAGTTTTTCATTGTACATAACAATCAAAAAATACAAACTCTTATGATTGTAACAACTTTAACAGAATAGAAATGGAATTCGGAATTATAAATTTTAATAAATTCTAATTGTTTCTAATAAGTAGAGGGCACAAAAACATGATTACATTTAGTCATTTGTTTCTAATTTAATATCAATATTATTTTATATAATTGAATATATCTTCTATTCCAATATTATTAATTTGTTTTCATTTTCCTAGCCACAATATAAGATAATATTGATAATCTAAACCACACCGGGATGTCTGTAGACACTAACTCTTTCTCTCCCTGCAGATTGTATGCACCAACTATGTCCAGTCTATTGAAAGAAAAAGGCATTAGGTAATTTATTCAAAGTTTTCTCACCTTTTGCTTCCACCCTTTTCCTTTGTTCCTTCACCTACCATCATTTCAACCTACTCCCATTCAAATCCTTATTATGAAGTGCACATTTGTATTATGAAGTGCACATCAATATTATAAAATGCACATCAATATTATAAAATGCAACTCCTTATTATAAAATGTAATTCCTTATTATAAAATGCAATTCCTTATTATAAAATGCAATTCCTCCCCAAATGTATAAAATCCTTTAATTTACATTATTAAATTAGTGTTTACGGATTTATATGCTCATTAAATTGTACTAAATATTCTAATCCTTAATTTAATAAAGAATTTTATCTGATTTACAAGTCATGAAATATTAAATGCTTATATAATATAATTTATTGTTACTTAAACAAGATTATAAAAACTCGTTTAATTTTCCTTTAGGACAAAAATTCCAGTTTTAGTCGATTCGACGTCTGACTTGACTAGGTAAAACGAAACGTTTTGGAACCATCTTTGAATTTTGCATTACCCTTTCAAAGCACTTTTTTCATAGCAGTGTAGATGCTTTTTGTTTTGTCGTAATGTTATTTTTTCAGTCTTTATGTTCAGTGTTAATGTCTTTAAGTTCGGTAATGTTTTTTATGTCATACTACACGAAAAAATAATTTCAATGTTAGATAGCAAGTTTTGTGTTTCCAAACATATTGAATAACAGCTTACCATTATTAAAAAAATACTGAAATTAAATTCATTTTATATATACGTTTTTTTAAAGATTTGAATGCATTTGGCATGTAGCATCTTATATTTAATGTGTAAAGATTCAAATATACTTTTTCACAATGCAGACATTCAATCACAGAAACAATTTACTTGCATTATTTTTTAGTTTTTTCTTTTCTTATATCAGTTTTATCAATCTTGTTTTGTTTTAATGATTTCAAAATGTTTTATGCTATCTTCGAAAGATATTCAAGTTTCCCTTTATGCACTTAAAAGTTAAGACAAATGTTTCTTCAACACTTTGTTTTGCATTTGTTTTGAATATGCTATTCAGAAAGCTTTTTATTTGAAAAAATAAGTTAGTCTTGAAAGTTATGTTACCTTTTCTTTTACGTTTTTTTTATATTTAGTAATAGTGTTGTACTGTAGTTTGTTCTGTAAAAATATTTTTTATAATATTTAATTTAATTTCCCTAGCCTTGTATTTTCATTGTTTTGGAGAGTTATTAAAATTCATATTTCCATGTATTTTCATGCAAACAATAATAAATAATAAATTTGGAGATTTTATTTAAGTAATGGCTAGTTTTATTCTATGAATGAATATTTATGGATTACTAATTTTTCTTTAATTTGATAACTTGAAAGTATTGATTTAAAAATTTAAATTACCTCCGCTACTTTTTTCTTACTGTACATTCATCACTTGAAGTTTTCCATATCTTTCATTGAGGTACAAAAAAATTCTAGACACAATAATTATTTGAAAATTAAAACCATTTAACAAATAACAAAGACGTTGCCTGGTTAAACCTGGACACAAATCAAACTAATGATCAAGTCATAACATTGCTTCTGTCTTCCCAGGAGTAACCTGTCAGGATCTGCTACTAACCTCTCTGCTGGCACTCCCCTCAGGTAATTAAATAAATTAAGCTACGAATATTTTTGATTTTTGTATATAATAATAATAATAATATTAATAATAATTATAATAATAACAACCCAAACAAATGTAAATAAAACCAAGCCCTGTGTGTGTGAATGGAAGAGATTGTCTTGTTACACAATGACACATTTGGTTATTTTTATTTCCAGGTGTAATGTTTTGTATTTAATATAAGTGAGTTTGAAATTAAAAAATTATATTTGACTTTGGTAAAAAAAATAACAGATATTTGTCAAGCTGGTATACGAATTGTACAAACTGCAATTATTTAATTGCCATTTTTAAACATGAAAAATTATATTTTGGTTTTTAACATTATTTGGATTTAATGCTTTTTACTTTGAGTCTATAATGGATTGATATAAATTGTATTGGCATGAGATTGTGAGTGTTTCTTGATTATCAAGAGAATATTTAATATTAATAAAATATTTATTTCACATAAACAAAATTGAAAGAATAACTCAAATTTGTGTTACACTTAATGTTTTTAAATTAAATCTTAGATATATTTCATTAAATATAAATGAGAAAGTATAATTTATATATTTATACAACAAAAAAAATGTTTCTTAACAATAGCATATTTTACAAGAAGCACGATATTACTTTGGGAATTTAACATATTGTTCTAATATTTAATATCTTGTTGGATATTTTTGACTCTAACATGGAAATTGAATGATTTTAATGAATCCTCAGGTCGCGTACATCTTCCACAACTAGTCTATCTTCTAACCATTCCACCAGCAAGATTCCGACTCTAAGGTAACTAACAAAACATTTTGTGTTGAGGCAACCAACACTAACATCTGATCTGAAGTCAGAATAAAATTTCGTTTGTCTAAATAAATGTTTACAATTTTATTCCCTTTGGTAAATTGTCAAATTTTGTTTGTAAAGTTGATTTTTGCTTTTCTGTCATTTCTCATCTAAATGTGTATTTAATTAAGTCTAGTTATTGTTCTGTTTATTAATTGTCTAAGTCATATTTAGAAGTTTTCCATAACTAAATTCTATGTTTTCACTAAAGTTAGTTTATTTTTAAATAGCTCTATGTTAAATAATTGTTTTTGTTATAGATTAGTTTCACCTATTTGCTGCCATATTTTTTTTAATAAACTATTTATTTTCAAATCATTTTAACCAAATTCAGCCTAGTTCTCTTGTGATAAAAATACAAATTTTGTTGAATTTATTAACTGAAATATTTATTTTAAATAGTAAAGTGGAAGAAGTCATTTCCGTCCACAAAAATGGCCATGGTTCGATCCACTCGGCTCAAAACGGTTGTTGCGAAAGTGAGTTGAAATGAAGTCGATTATTGATTAAATTCTTGAAAAAGAATTATGATTTGTATTTTAGATAATTCGTTTGTTCATGTTTAAGTTTGATTTCATTTGTTGTATTCAAAATTATATTGGTAAAACAAACATCGATAAACGTAACTAATTGTAACTAGTCCGTATTATTTTTCGTTAAAAGCTTAACAATGTAGTCATTCGTATAGTTTAGAATTAGTTTTGCCTGTATGTTCAAAAAAAATTTCTTTAGTATGAAACGGTGAATGGGTAAACTATAAATAACATGGTAATGGATCATTATTTTATGTGTTGAAAGCTTGTGCTCATTGTGGTATGTATAATTGTTTGCAGACCTAAAATCTCAGCTCCACACTCCACTTTGAATGGGAAGACAAGTACGACAACAAGGTATAGTAATTAACAAACAAAATATTTCATTTTATGAAACAATAAAATCAATACATATGAAAGTAAACTTTTGAAATGTAAAACTTAATACCTAACAATTCTAAATATTGGGAACGATGTTGTGTTCTAATTATAATGAAGTTTTCAATGTAATAATAAAAATTTGACATCTCCACTAATTAAAAACATTTTTACATTTATTTGTATTAAAAATAATCGAAATTAGGCGAATTTCTAGAAATGACAAAATTGATTTTATTTACTGGTCAACCACGGCTTCCTCTCTGCAAGGAAGGAAGGCACAAATATCCATAGGGTACAGGGCCGTCTATTTTTATATTTATTCTCTAAGAGGAATACATCAATGTAATATAATTTTAATACCCTAGACATTATTTCTTATTCTTTGTTTTGTTTTCAAATAAATAAATAAAATCAACCATGCTTCATTTTCTTGAATCTGCGCTAATTATTTCAGGAATTCCATAATGTGTGGTCAATAGAATTAATGTATTTAACAAGCTTAAGATTAACAAAATTTTAAAGTTTTGTATTTTTCATTATTATTGAATTTGAATAAAAGTAAAGATTATTTTGTTTGGATAAATATTTCTTTCCATCACACTCATATCAACTGAAAATGATTTATCTCAATCATTTAGCGCTGGGCATTGGCCCGTTCATTTATATAATCAATCTCAATCCGAAGCAATTCTTAAATTTTTGAGCATTTTTCTATTGACCGTACTCGTGATTTTTTTCACAAATTAAAGAATTAAAGAAACTCTCCTCCACAGGACTCGGACGCCATCCGGTTCCAGCAGCGGTGGCGGTACTAGGATTGCACGCATCTCGTCTGGGGCATCCGACACACCCACCGGGATTGCCAGAAAGACAGGCATCGACGTCAGAAGAAAATTATAAAAAGCTATCGTGAAAATAGCAATTTTATTTTGAAATAAAGTGTAAATTTATTACAATTTAATCATTTTATTTATATATAAATTAACTTTTGCATTTTGTAAGGTACAATATTGTTATTCTAAGTTCAATATAAATGATAATTTATATATTTATAAATTTAAATAAATCGTTGATTTGAATATTGGTTCAAGATTTTTATTAATTAATAAAGTAAATAGAAGTTATTCGAATAACTATACAGTGATTTTTTTCATATAAATTGATTGCTTTTATTCTAATAAATATTATTATAATATTTCATGCTCGGAAAAATTTACATATTAAACAATGCTTCATAATTTAATACATAAAGTACTAAAATATACTAATATAATATATGAATTAATTCATTAAAGTTTATATACTTATATAAAGTGGCTTAATCAGTTAAGTGGAAAATTATATTGCTCAATGTTTTGTTCTTTTTATATAACTTAAATATTGTTCATGAAATCAAATGTAGCTAATAAATATTGAGCAAAATTTTAGGTTTGTTGATAAAAACAAATGTGATAATTGAAGAGTGATAATTGGTAGAATAGTTCACAAGTTGCAAGATCATATCTTAGCCATTCCATTTTACATATCTTGCTTTTGTTTATTTTCAGGGTGTTAAAAGATCTTTTTCAAAGGTTCAAATGATTGTGACTAATTATTAATATAAACAAGAATTTGACGATGTTTCATTTCATGGTTTTATGTAGTCTTAGGCTGTTTACTGACAATTAATGCTTTCTAATTTATTTTAATTCTTTTTGTAAATGACACAAACTACATTTTATATTTTAACTTTTCTAATTCTTGAGTTTTATTTGTATAAATGATTCATATACATACATAGGATAACCTATATAATATAATTTTTTTATGAAAACTGTTTCTTACAAGAGTTATTGGTGCTTATTAGTTATATTAGTGAATATATTTAATAATTTTAGATTTAACTAAGTATGAAACTTTATTTGATTTATCTCTAATGTAAAAAAATGTTACATGTACAATAGTACAAGTTTGTTCAAGACTGAAACTTTAAAATAGAACATTGTAAATCTTGTTTTAGGAAGTATGAAAGTGGCGCATTTTATACTTTGAAACGTGTGAATGTTAAAATGTTATTGATGAATGTGAAAAATAATGCATGGAAGATAATTATCAGTTCTGGGGTACATGAAAATGAAACTCAACATCAATTTCATTTTTGTAATTATGCTCCATGCATTATTATTATTTATTGTGAATATAAATTAGTACTATCTCAAAATTAATTTTAGTACACTGTCTTTTTGTTTTTGCTACTGTAATTAAATTTCTCAAAGAAGTGTAGTTGTTACTTGTTGTACATAATAGAGTATTGACTGAAATCAGGGGAGGCACAACTATGGTCATATGAATTAATTACCATTTTCTCCATAAATATATTTTGTATTTAAAATACTGATTATACTAATGCTTCTGTAATAAATAATAACTGTTAACATCAAGAGTTTCATTCCCACGATTAGTTCATTCTCATACATTGGTATAAATTGGAGATTCTAACTCAACCGTCTACTGCTTTATTGAAAGTCGTATAAGATCTGTGTGTGGTTGAAAAAGCTGTCCACACCATCGAAGGAGCAAAAATCTTAAAATTTATAACCCAATAAAACTGCTTTATGAATAAATATTTACTGAAACTTTTGACACAGGTTGCAACTCTAGAAAAAAAATTCTATGGGTGGGTTGTTGAAAAGTACAAATAACCTATTTAAGCAAACCACTAATATTTGGAGTTATTTTGAATTAATTAAACCTAAAATTAAAAATTTTGAATAAATGAAAAAAATACATTGTATTCCAAAATATAATCGCCTCAAACGTCGATCAAGTAAAAAAATTAGGCATTGCCTCTTTTTCGACTTTCCTCTGCACAAACTAAACTAGATGGGGCATTATCAATTTGCGGAAATTGATTCTTCCGAAATGTCATTCTTCGAAAAATTCCCTGATTACAACTTCTACAAAATGATATTTCAGAGGAATCCATTTGATAAATTGACATTTCTGGAAAAGCAAGTTTTTGTAATGTAAATTATAAATATTACATAGAAATCTAAATCTGCCATATTGTTTTCTTCGAAATATAAATTTGACGAATTGTTTCCTCGGAAATATTTTAGCGAATTGCTTCCTCCAAAATGTCATTCTAGCGAATTTGAATTGAATATAACGAAATGTCTTTCTCATAAATTGATTCTTTCGAAAATGGCCGTACAAATTTCGTCTGTTGGTTAAAATAATTTATTTTTTTAATTTGAACATGTGATTTTTTGTTCAATTTATTTTATTTTTATTTGTCATTTAATCAAGTAATTCTATTATTTGTTCAATATGTCGATGAAACAGTGTTACGGCATTAATTATAATAGTGTGAAATAGCACGTCATTCAAAACCAAGAAAAGTTGGATATCACATTAATCTACACGGCATTCGAATACTCAAGAGTATGGAAGCAGCGCGCGCACGATCACTATCGAAATTGGTCTTTCAGAATTGCATCCTCAGAAATATCATTTTAGCGAATTAGTTTCTTCGAAATATACATTTACCAAATTATTCTACAAATGCAATTTTTGCTAAAATTATGTTTACCAGAAAACAATTCGCTAAAATGACATTTCGAATGAAGCCATTCCATAAAATGATATTTCTGATAAAACAATTTCGACAAAGTGATATGGACCCAACTAGGCGTGCCGACAGGAGGTGACCAAAACTATAATTATCATTGAACTAACCTTCCCGATTGAGCTATTGACTTTTCACACCATTAAACAGAAGCGACTCATTTGGTTGGTATATAATTTATAAGTAAACCCTTAGCCAATTTGGCAACATTTAGAATGTATAATCTGGCAGCCTCAACCACGCATCTGCAGAATTGGGTTTCTCATGTTTGGAATTTTTTCCACAATGCCAAGAAAAACAATTTTATATTCAAAAACCAAATAGTCGAAAAATAGACCTAATTGCAGTTTTTGTGTAGAATAGTAAATTTGTTGGACATAAAACAATAAATGTTATTTCTGGAAAACTGTTTTATGATAAAAATGAACATAAAATAAATTTAAATTTAAAAAGCATTATAATGCACAAGTGCTGCCCAAACTTTTGTTGTGGTTATTTTAGATATCTACTGCATCACACAGCTCCCCTCTATCCTATACCCCTCTTATGGGCATAAGGTATGTTCTTTTTCTCCATAAAATAAATCTATTCGATGTCTTCACTTAGTATTTTCTACAATTTCCTTTTCAATTTCAAGAATGGTCATCCACAACTTGCATGATGGATGGTATGAAATTCTCTCGCTTCACCCATTTGTGTCTTATCTCCTTCGATGCAAATGAGTACGGCCGTGTTGCAGTTCTTATCTTCATTCAATATGACTTAGGCTAAATAATCTTGACTGAATCAATCTCTTAAAAATTATATCACCTTCTGGGCGGTGCCAGGTTTAATTTTGGGAAATAAAAGGTGGCAACTTCATTGGAATTTATTACGTGGGCTTTGCTTTCCTTTTTTGGACGATGACATTTTAACTGCGGGAAAAGAGAGTCAAACTTCATTGGAATCTATTACGTGTAGTTTGCTTTCCTCTTGTGGGTGGTGACATTTTAACTGTGGCAAAAGAGACCAACTTCATTGGAATTTATTACATGTAGTTTGCTATCCTCTTGTGGGCAGTGACATTTTAACTTTGGGAAGAGACCAACTTCATTGGAATTGATTACGTGATGTTTGGTTTCCTCTTAAGGATGGGGTTAGGTTTAATTGATGGAAAGAAAAGGTGGCAACTTCATTGGAATTTATTACGTGTTGTATGCTTCTTTCTTATTGACGATGGTGGCTTTAACTATGGAAAAGAAAGGGAAGCCAGCTGCATTGGAATTTATTATGTGTTGTCTGGTTTTCTCTTAAGGACAATGCAAACGTCCTGATTCATGATTTAATTTCTTTTCTTTTAATGATTGAATTGGTTTATCAGCTTTAATTAGTATTGTTTTATTTATATTTTTAAATGTGTTTCTACCCCGTTTTATGTTAGTTAGATGAAGTGTAATCTTCGTGCTTTGTAGGTGCTGAATACCCTCCGGGTGCAGCGCCGGGTATAGGCCCGTTTATTTATATATTCATTCATTCATTCAAAGATTATACATGTTCAAGCGTTTTATAAAAAAGAAAAAAACTTTATTTATTCGAATAATCTTGGTCGGCTGATACATATATTTTGTATTTTCCTAGTGGTTTACCAAATATAAAAAATCACTGCTTTCCATCCTGTGAATTGAGATTTATTTTCCTTCTCTCAAGATTCACTTGAATGTTGATGTTCTCTTTTCAGCTGTCCTGTGGTTGATGGTCCTGCTCTTGCATGCTTTGTCTTAGCGGGAGGTCTTGACTGGATCTATTTAGGTCTTTAGCTTTTAACCCTTCCACGGATTCTTTGGTCTCTTCTTGAGCCTCTATTTTTTAAGTGCATAACCCGTTTAATCTTTCCTGGTTGTGTTTTTAGGCTTGTTTGACACTTCTCTTGCGATTTTTCCTTGGACAGTTTGGGTCTTTTTGGCCCCACTTTTTTAAATTACATTTCTTTTTGAAGTTACTGTCATAAGAGTAATTTGGCTACCTCAAGAACTTGTCTTTACCTCGATACTCGAGATCAGAGGAGCTGACACTGTCGTCGCTGTTGCTTCTCATCTATACATTTAAGTTTAAATTCTACTTCTTCCACTCTTTTGTTTAGCAAATTAGTTAAACTAAGAAATCATTTAGTTTAAAAACGTTTTTTTCTACAAGGGGTGTGCCATTTTTCTTTCCCTAAGGTTATTCGTCTCCACTTATTGGTTCTTAAATAAATTTGACGAAATTTAAATGTGATTTTGACGATCGTCTTTCATTACGTTAAATTTTATGCAAAAAAAAACATTTATTTTATGTAACAGTATTGATCTATAAACGATTTTCTACAAAATAAGATCTAGTATGATACAATTAAACAAAATATACCGAATTTAAAAAAGGAAATATAGATAAAAATATGCCCAAAATTCGTGATCTAGTTCTGGTTACTCTTAAATTAAATTAATGAAACATTGATAATAATCATAAATAATGATTAAATTATGATTAAAATGATTAAAAGTTTTTACACATAATTCGATTCCAATCGATCTATTCATAAATAATTTTTTCAATCGATATCGAGAACATTTTTGGTTAATGTTTTCGGTTTTTCTAAATTTGGGACCCAGAAAAAACGGCACGGTTTTGCTCGGTCACACGCAGTCTAGTTATAATACGTCTATGAGTCGAACCCATTACAGTAAAGGTTTAATAATCCACACCTTAAATGACGACCATTAGTATTATACAGACGAAAAAATAATTCTTTTTAGCAATGCAAGATTATAAAGCTTAAGTTAAATATCCGTATTAATATTATTTTATGACAGTTATTTTCAAATAAACTAAAAATAAAAGCACATTTATTGCCATTAATTTCCATGCATTAAATTAGGCATACGTGAAGAAAAACTTCATGTACTGTACTTATAATTATTATCTTCAACTGTTTTATTAATTTATAGTATAATTTAGCAAAACAAAATTAATATCTTAAACCAAATGAAAATTGATCTTTATTGTTTGTACGACTAAGATTTTTGTTCTTTTTCCATTTTACCCAACGGGCATTTTAATGTTGTCACATCGTTACTACGACGTTGTTTTAAAATCCTCTAACATTTGTACAACGTTGTATTTTGAAAAACTTTTGTCATTGGAATTAGTATTGAATCCAACGTTGTAAGAACATCTGATAACGTTGTTTAAACGTTATAACAACCTTCCGTACACATTTTTCTCTAACCAATTTCAATAAAACGTTATAGGAACGTTTTTAAAACAACGTTTTTTCAACCAACCATTGCTTAACGTTTATGAAACGTTTGTTTATAAATATTACACAATACACTGGTACTCAACATTTCATTAACGTCATTTATGTAACCATAGCTCAAAAAAGTTAAAGTTAAAACAACGGTGTTTTAAAAATGTTCATAAAACGTTGTATTGAAGTTCGTTTGAGTAAAAAGTTCTTATAACGTTAAAACAACGTTATCAGATGTTCATACAACGTTAGCTTCAGTACTAATTCCAATGTCGAAGGTTTTGCAAAATGAAACGTTTTAATACCGTTTATATTAGGTTTGTTGCTTAACAAACCTCAGTTCAACTCTCAAACAATGGTTGAAACGACGTTGGTTGGCCCCTGACAGATGTCGAGGTGTATCGTAAACACGTCTTCTGTCATTAGCTCCGTTTCCAGTTCAATTGGAATCGATTCTTGTCTATCAAAATTCATCTGAATTTGTGTTTTGCTGCCACGAATATTTTGATTGGGAACTACTCTACAATAACAAATTGTTGAGCGTACGGTAGATTATAGTGTATTTAGTTTGTTCTAGTTTGCTTAGAATAATTTTATTGAGTTTTATTTGTCTAAACTAATAAGATATGAACATAAATTACTGGTTCTTAAGGTGTTTTTTTTTTAAATTAGTTTGGAAAAACAAACTATGTTATAATTATTTTATAGCAAATTTAAACAAAAGATGTTACACTACAATCTACATTTTACTATTGGGTGTGGAAACGAAAAACATATTTGGATCAATCCTGATCAATCCAAATTAGCTCAGATTGAACAGCTAACGCATTTATTATTTAGTAATCGTCTTCAAGCTGTTTGTTATTTACATCGTTGGCTGGTTTGTCTGTTTAAAGTATCTGTCCACCCTTCCGGGTCAACGAGACTAGGATCAGAAGCGATCCCCGAACATTAAACAATGTATATGAAGGTATCACGTATCTCCAGAGCTGCCAATTAGCAACCCAAAGGCAAGAGCGAGGCTAATCCTTAAGATGCGGCTTGTTACAGCGACACGTAAGAAGTATTTCTAACCTCGCCCTCCAGGCTGTGTTTGTCAACCAAATATATTATAACCGATTGTCTATGGCCATAATTGTCATTTACATGAAAAAATGTTCAATGTCCAATTGGTTTTAAAAACGCCGACCGTACAGCTTACATTGGTTTTAAACAAACCTAAACAATTTGAAATATATTAGAATGTTCCGTTGTTATTGACATTGGGCACCATGTTGATAACACAAAAAATATTTTTTTTTGTAATTGTATAATTTTATTTGATTACGTTACTCTAAAATAACTGTTTTTTATATATTTAAACATGTTATCATAGTCGAGTTGCAATCTAATTTCTAAAAGGGCTAATAATATACAGTTTGGTTTTATTTTAAGATGTTTACACGCTTTTTAAAGATTCAAAAGGGATAAATAAGTTCAATTTTTATTATGATTTACAACAATTGTGTTGTTTTTTTGTTACAGTGAATATTGAAACCTTATCTTTTTTCACATTGTTATTTAATCAAAAAAAGAAATCATAAATTACGTTAACATCTAAACGGAATTCTAATTTACTAATTGAGTGTCATCTAATTAGTAATAATCATGACTTTATGTAGCGCATGGGAATATTATAAGATGTAATAAATCATTTGTAAACTAACTTCGAATATATTTGTTCAGCAAACTTGAACATTAGAGCAAATGTTTAACTATTTAACTCACATTATTTATTATCCTAGAACCTGAATTACACTGAAACTACCGTTGATTATAAACCTATTGCATTAAATCCATTGATTGTAATGAAATAGTACAAAAATAGTTTTCAAACAGTTTCAGTTTAGATATATTTATATTTAAAAAATACCTTTTTTCAGAATTAATTCTTTATATTTGTTTTAACAAATATGTAAAAATGTTTTTTCAATGAACTAGATATAAAAACTATGAAGTAAACTTTCATCCCAATGTTAAAGTTCAGTTTTTCTTTTGGGAACTACAAATAAAAGAAATGTATTTGTTTTCGTTTAACTCTTTATTACCTGATAGAGTCATAAGTCCTAACCATCGAAACTTCATCAACGATAACTCTAAAATAATTTAATTCTCAATGAAACAGTTAGATAAAATCTAAAGGGTTGGACAGTGACACAGTTGTCAAAGGGTAAACAAGGAGTTACCTTAACCTCGAACGTGAAAGAGTTAATGACTAAGTTTACTTTACTTTACGATACAGATGTGAATGAAGTTGTCCTTTGCAAGTTTATTGGCGGCATTATCTACAACTCAATTGTTTCCATTCCTAACATTAAGTTCTCCGAATTACATTAAACTGCTTTTCTATTTTGAAAAATAAATCTCTTTTACTCACAACAAGTCTGAATCTTTGTTTATGTACAGGCCATATATTTACACGCATATATACATTATATAAATAAATATATTTATATATATATATATATATATATATTT
>JARUHE010227084.1:0-13264 GCA_031471125.1 Archaeomysis grebnitzkii | reverse complement strand
GACTGGATATGGGTACATAACTAGGGAAACCTAATGATTAACCCATTAAATTGTAAATGTAAATGTAAATGTAAATACCTGCAACAATAAAGTTTACAAAATTAGGAAAATTCAGTCAGCAGCTATTAGCACCTAGTTTTTTAGATAAATAGTTGTTACTAAGTTTTGAAATCAAAATATAGTCACCTGAATGTGGGCGCTAGTGAGCCAAGCTTATGGCCCCTTATTTTATGTAGACAATCAGGAAAATTAAATAAATTTAAGTTATTTTAATTCAGAAAATTATAAACACGTAAAAAATACTTTGTAAAACATATAATCATCTTAAGAATATGTTTTAATCATCTAGTATACATACTAATTAAGAAAACAGACATGCTTTACCTATTGATACGAATCCAAAGAGCCCCAGCAGCCAGATGATTCATGTTACAAATGTCGTCTTAATTTATTACTTCACGAATGAACATGAACTAACCTGTTAAGCGAGGTTTGTCCAGTTATAAAATATATTAAATCAACACAGATATATCCAGAATTGTGTTTTTTATATAAGTAGGTGGTTTAGAATATTTATTGTTTTCCAAAAACATTATTAGACAACATTTTTTTCACTTTCGTCCACCATCTGGCCTACTGTGCGCAGATGTCCACCCTCTGGCCCATTGTGCGCAGATGTCCACCCTCTGGCCCATTGTGCGCAGGTGTCTTTCCTGTCCGGCGGAACTCTATATTTACAAGGCGTTGTGACCGTCACTCAGTAGGATTTAAGAAAGTCCTTTCTTAAATGACTTGAATTTATTGTGCCACTAGATGAGACTGAATTTCGTTTCGGGTATGTTTCCTTTACCGCTTCTAAGCTTGCATTGAATTTTGTGTTGGAAAGTCTTCTTTGTAGTGGTTGGCTACTGGAACGTAGCCTAGATATTCATTCATTTAAAGTTCACTCTTCTCATCAACCAAGTAGAGTGCCTACACATGGAGCCCAAACTAAAAAGACATTGAAATTTATTTTCTGAGAAAAGGAAACTCAGACGGAAAAAATAAATTGTTTACAAATTAGGACCTCTTGAAAAATAAGACTGAAAAGCAAATATCCATATGGATCAAATGAGTTTATCTTTACTGAGAAGCACAAGAACAGCAAAAATAGAAGAAAAGGGATAAGAATCCGAAGACTAGGCAATCATCATCGAAAGGAGTTTACTCCAGCTAATCGCTGGTATCAAGAGATGTTCATTTGGGCCCTAAGCTGGGACGTGCACATGTATAGGCTCAAGAATAGGTTGAAGATTCTGGCACTAAAGTGACCAGAGTTCTTTAGCCGAAGAGTATTTTTCCTATTAAGGTGTTATTCTTATTAAGAATTAATTCCTTCTTATTCAGCTTTCCTTCATATTAAGATTTTTCCTATATCATATTAAAGTTACCTTTATATAACGTTTCCTTCCTATTAAGGAATCGATCCTATTAAAGTCTCCTTCCTATTAATGTTTCCTTCCTATTCATATTTTCTTCCTTCCTATTAAGGTTTTCTTCCTGTTTTTGGTTTCTTTTATATTAAGATTTTCTTCCTATTTAGGATTTATTTCTACTCTTGGCTTCCTTCCTATTAATGGTGTCTCCTTATTTTTGATTGCCGTACTATTAAGGTTTCATTTCTAGTAAAGTTTCCTTCCTATTAAGGTCTACTTCCTACTAAGGGTTTCTTCCTTATTTTTGGCTTACTTCCTATGAAGGATTTCTTCTTCTTTTTGTTTCTTTCCTATTAAGGTTTACTTCATATTAAGGTTTTTCCCATTTTTTGTTTCCCTGGTGTTAAGGTTTGAATTCTATTTAGATTTAATTTCTATGAAAACCCCTAATTATACAATAAGCTAAATGTTAATTTTTAGTCAAATTAAATCAATTAATTTTATAAACATTAAGCCTAATTTTAATTGTTCAGGAGTTCATATTCATAACCTCAATAATATTTAATTAACTGAAGAGCTAAATACATTTTTCAATAGTTTAAATGTATGGAGTTTGAAAAAATGAAGGTGGTAAAAGTGTAAAGACGTTGGTGATGTTTAATAAAATCTGTTATAAATGAAAGATTAAAAAATTAATAACGGTTACATATATTTTTTTTTAAAAAAAATTATAAAAGCAAAAAGTTGTAACATTTTTTAATTAAAAAAGTAACATTTATTAGTTTATTTGTGATAAATAAATATCTAATATTAATAAAAGAAATTTTATCAATTTCTTTTTCTTTATTTATTTTCCCTTCATTTTTCTTCGTTACTAATATTTACTTTTTTCTTTATGTCTTATTTTTATTATATTTTTCCATTTGTTTTATTTTCAAGATGTAATTACTTTATCTAGTTTTACAATTCTCTATTTTCTATATTTAATATTTTTACATTTAAATTGTATTTTCATATATTCGAGATTATTGTTCATTAGTGTTAGTTAATTTATGAGTTTCCAAAGTTTAAATAAAAAAAAATTATTTTGATCGAAATAATTTTTTCAAAGCTATATCACTTTTGATTAAAAAAATAAAACAACAATTAAGAGGTGAATATAATAACCCATAGGCTTATTAGCTAAAAGACGAACTTTGTTTAGTTTTACCAATGAGAATTCTTACATTGTATTATATAGGTCTATGACAAGTCGAGGCTTAAATTTAATGATTTCAAAAATATAAAAATAGTTTATACTTTTCTTCAATTACATTCAATTATATTAAATTAAATTTAATGATTTAAAAAATATAAAAAATAATTTATACTTTTCTTCAATTACATTCAATTATATTAAATTAAGTTTAATGGTTTTAAATATATAAAAAATAATTTATACGTTTCTTCAATTACATTCAATTGTATTAAATTAAGTTTAATGGTTTTAAAAATAGAAAAAATAATTTATACTTTTCTCCAATTACATTTTTGATTTTTTAAAAAGCCTTGGAAATAAACTAATAATTTATTTTCTTTATAATTAAGTCAATATTAATTTACAATAAATAAACGTTGGGTATTTAAATGAATTATTTAGTTGAATTATTTCCACTGATTGATTTATATTTGACAAGGAAAATAAATTTATAATTACATGAAATTAATTTAGTTAATAGTCAATAAATCTTTAATTTATTCAGTTATTAAAAGTTTAATTAAATCAGTTGATTCAAATGGATATAATAGGAATATAGATAAAATTAAATGATTAAACAAGCAAACGAAATAAATAAATAATTAAAACAAATGAAATAAACAAAATAAATAGAATATTTAAAACAAATAGAATAAATAAAACACGAGTAAATAAAATATAAATATAACAACATAAATGAGAAAAAAATAAAATATATTAAATACGGAAATTAAAGAAAAATAAATAAAATAAATGAAATATGTAAAATAAATAAAATAAGCAAAATCAATGGAACAAAATACATAATAAAATAAGTTAAATGATAAAAATATAGAATTCATTTGTACTTTTAATAGAATAAAATAAGGAAAAGTAATCATTAAAATTAAAAGAATTGATGTCAGTATAATATAAATTATTTTTCAACCATGAAATATATTGCTTTTGGAAGATATCGATTCAATAATCAAAGCAGTTTCGTATAAGTATATCCATTGAAATACAAATTTATTGTAAAAAAAATCTTACAATATATTTTTACAAAAACTTTTCAATAAGTAGCATTCATAAATATTATCTAATTTAAATCATTTAAGAGATTTTACATTTTATTTGCAAATTCATTCTCAAAAACTTTCAATGATCTTGGAAGAAGATTTGATTATTTACAAAATGTTCTTGTAAGTTTTTAAGATAAATTTGATTTGTTAGCTTGATTATTATAGTAATGTTGTTCAACTTATGCATCATTAACTCCTCTATAAAATGGTATGTCATATGATGAAATTGAAAAGTAAGTGGCAGAATGACCGTAATAAAGAAGCTTATAGGAATACTTAAGGACACATACTACTGGTCCACATAAGATACGAACCCTGAGCAACATAACAAAATGAAGTGTCAACGACAGAGGTATCAACAAAAAGTATCCCAGATTTTCAAAAGGTGGTCTTTCCCCACAAAGTTAATTCAACACAAGATGCCAACCCTGGACAACATGACAAAAGGACGTGAACGCCAGAGGTGTAAGCAAAGAGAAGGTCCGATTCCCAAGAGGTTGTCTTCACTTATAATTTAATCCAACACGAAATACGAAGCTGGGAACGCCGCAACGTGTAATTTAGGAAGGTCACGGCTTCTTCAACATTCAGGAACGACTTGTGTTGGCAATTTGGTAAAGAAAAAATAATTAACCTTTTCCTTATGCTGAATATTACATTATGTTTGTGATTTTTTATTATGAATTATGATATATGTTAATAAAAACATTTTTAATGTCATTTTTATCGACCGCACTTACGTAGTAGCGAAGCTCTACAGTATATAGGGTTTACTTTCAAAATATGACAAAAAGTGGTGTGTCATAAAAAATTTCAATAATTAACTTTTGAGCAAGGCTTGCTTAGAGTAAAATATCGGCCTTTTAATTTTAAGATTTATGGGATAAATTTTTAATTTCTAAAATTTAAAGTTTTTTAAATAAAAACATTTATGTTAAGTAGCAACTTTTGGCAAACTATTTTTCTTATTATTCAGTTTATTTTCATTTTACAAGCGTGTTTATTTAGAATTAAATAAAAAAATATACATACTACACAACCTTTACTAAATAAAGTTTTCACACAAGTTTATCATTTTTGAGATAACGGCTTTTGTAAAATTTGCCTTGTCTAGCCTAAAAATCTTGGTTTACCAACGGCTAATGTTGGGTAGTCATTTTGTTAAGACGCTCCCGATTCCATTACAGTAACCTGTGAAGGCAGTGATTCAAAATTTACTAGGCTTGGCTCGATGAATGTGAAATTATTGAAATAGCTTAGGCTACTTTATTAATTTCAAGTGCAATCAAACTATTTTTATAAGTTTATATTAACTACTTTTATATATAATGTAAATAAAAAGTAAAACATTTCATTAGAAATGAATGAAAGAAAAAATCAGTTAGCCTAGGTGAGCTTTGTGGAACAACGGCATACCAATCAGCTGCGATCGATCGGCTGATTTGTTAAATTGTAAGTAAACTTTTTTAAGCTTTGTCTGTCCTTTGAATGTCCAGTGTATCTATGCAATAATGTTTGGAGTGCAGATTTAAACTAAATTCTGTTTCTTGTTAAATAGGGTATCAAAAACAATTTTTCTCCAAGAAATTAAAAAAAAGTTAATTTAATTAATGTTGAGTTGTGAACAGTTGGTTTCTTTGAGTTGTAAATACCTTAAGTAACATTAACTTTTTCAATTATGTTCAATAAAAATATGTTGTTAACATCCTATCTTTCACATTCAATAATGTTTTATCAAATTTTAAAACAAAATTTTATTTTTTACGTAAGCAGGGTCCCAAAAATGGCTTCTTCATGTCAAACGTTCAAAGAGCACATTCAGTTTATAATGGAAATTTTGGTATTTGTTTACCAAAATAGCTTTGCAAAATGCTGTGGTACTACTATAGTACTATAGTTTAAGCCTCATATCGATAATGTATTGAGAATTTAATTAACATTAAATAATTAAATAATTAAATTATTAAAGTTAGATAATTAAATTTACTTCATTCACCCAAATGTATTACACTCAATTTATCAAAATTTATTGGACTCTTTACCTAACCCAATCTACTTGTACATACAGATTGTAAATATACAAACAATATGACCATTAAAAATTATGGCAGACAGGCAATTTAGATTTGGATATATATAAACTATGTTTCCAAAAAAGAAAACTGGGCTAAGCTTATATGATATGAATTGTACAAATTCAATTTTGTGAAAAATTGTTTTCAGACTAAGTAATCCTTACCTGGTATATTTTTTAAATTTAGGTAAACATGTATTTAGAGGTCATATTTCATAAAAATATAGTTTCTAATAAGTATACCAAACAATTAATAATGTTTTTAACAGTTAGTTAATTGTTAACATTAAATACAAATACTTGATATTTATTTAAACAATTGTATTTAAATTTATCCATGAGTTGTAGGGTCATAGAAGGCAGGGTTTTCATTTATGAAAAACAACTCTGGTAAGAAAATTATTTTTATATGACATTGTAAACATTCATCATATAATTACTAACACCTAATGTTCAGCATATTTGAGTAGGTAATATTTAAGATAATTAACCAGTGCATCAAAAAAGATTGAATCAAAAATGTTTTTTTGTCACGATAAATTAGGGCATTACTATTTTATGAATTCATGAATAATGGCCCTATTAGGTTCTCAATGGAGGACAATTTCAAAAATACTGGAGGCTGATTTTATGAGATATTATTATTATTAACGATTTAAATCATTGTTAAAAGGAATATCAACATTATTATCATTATTTTAAATAGTACTGTTAAAAATATGATTTCAACATTTTTTAAATTAAGAATTTACTTCTGCCACCAGCTATTTCATTAAGTTAATGACTTCTTGAACAGCTTGAAGAAAACAGTAATGCCCTGTGATAAAATGAATCAATTGTATAAACAAAGTCACATAAACTCTGCACCCTGCACTGATATAAAATTGATACAATCAAAAGAATAAAAAAAATTGTTGTATCCCTTTATACTTGTCAAACACACAAGGAAGTACTACTGTTTGATTTAAAAATTTAACATACTAATAAATATTTAATTGACATTCTCATAAAGTCCCATATAGATAGAAAATAAGTTGAAAGTAAGAATTCTAAAACAAAGAAACACAAATGTATACAGCCGAAAAAAATATAGGCCTATTAAATGTACAAATATATGAAAATAATATTGTTTCCTAAAAAGTTAGGTACATAAACTAGAAAAGTTAGGGTTATTCCCTACTTGGTTCATTAAACTGTGTCTAAAATACTAGTTTCTATAACCAACCTCTGATTCTTGTGAACTCTAACTAAACCTTGTTAATTAAAAAATAATTAAACAGAAAATTGATCAAATGAAAATATATACTTTTGAGTTGAGTAAATATATTTATTTATAAATACAATTTCATGAAAATCTAGTGTCTAATAAATTTCTTAAACCATTAATAATGTAATGAACAGTTAGTTAACATTAAATAATTAATTAGTTAAATGATTACAATTAAATAATACAAATTTGTTTCATTCATTCAATGTATTAAAAGACTCAATTTAATAATAATTTATTGGACTCCACAACATAAAAACAATCATTGGCAGTTTGTTCAATATAGGCCTAAACTATTTTCCAATAAAATAACAATTTTGTATACATTTATTATAAATTTAACTATTTTTATTAAAGTATTATTTTAAGGTCATTATTATATTATAATTTTATTATTGTATTATAATTTGATTATTATATTATAATTTTGATATTATATTATGATTTTATTATTATAATACACTATTATAAGAATACTGTTATAATACAGTATTATTATTATAATATATTTATATTGTTATAATACACTATTGTTATAATACAATATTATTATTATATTATATTTATATTGTTATAATACACTAATGTTATAATACAATATTATTATTATATTATATTTATATTGTTATAATACACTATTGTTATTATATTATATATATATTGTTATAATAAAATATTATTATTATAAAATAAAATATGAAATTATTATAGAATAAAGATGGGAAACAATTATCACGGGCAAACAAACATGTCAATTTACTTTTTGATTTCCGAAGAAATGAACAATGCTGTTTATAATGGACACCGGGTGGTAAAAAACTTTTATAATGGATACCGGGTGGGAAAAAAAATTTCATATTGGACACCGGGTGGGTAAAAAACGTTTATAATGGATACCGGGTGGGGAGAAAACTGTGTTTTAACGAAATGTAAACTTCTTGATCCAAAGATCTGTTTACAAATCAATTGTATATACAGAGTAGGACAAAAAAAATTACTTTTCCCAAATGTTTTTGTTTTAAATTTTGATATTTCAGTAAAGTATTTTGTGTTAAAATATGATTTTTTTTGTGTTTCAACTGACCAAATGTTTGGTGATGCAAAAATATTGCAACTCCAAAATTTTGGGTTTTCTTTCGGAAAAATATTTTTGGCCACCCTGTACCAAGGAGACCGGATTTGGTCGTGAATATTTAATGTAAGTTGATAATTTTATGGTGATTTCATCCTAAGTCTTTTTTAGCTGATTTAATAGAAAAATATCTCCATTTTCTTTTTTTCTTTATTTTTTTATCTTATTTATTTTCTTTTTTGTATCTTTCTTTCTTTCTTTCTTTCTTTTATAACTTTTTAGATTTTGCCTTTTTCATTTTTGTGTTTTTCTGTTTCCTTTTTATGTTTTTCTATCTTCTTTTTTCTTCTCATCTTTTCGTTTGGACTTTTTCCTTTTTTATGTTTTTCTATTCCTTTCTTTTCTCTTATCTTCTTAGGTTTTGCCTTTTACTTTTTCCTTTTTGTGTCTTTTTTTATTTTCTTATCGTTTTAGTTTTTGTCTTTTCCTTTTTTCTTTTGTGTTTTTCTATTTTTACATTTTATGTTATTATTTTACCTTTTTTTCTTCTTATTTTTTTTAGTTTACCTTTTTTTCCTTTTTGTGTTTTTCATATCTCTTATTTGTGTTTTTATTTCTTCTTTCTTAATTTTTATATGTACATTATAAATATTTTTATATATAATTTATAAATATTTTTTATATATAATTTATAAATATTTTTTTATATATAAATTATAAATATTTTTTATATATAATTTATAAATAATTTTTATATATAATTTGTAAATAATCTTTATATATAATTTATAAATACTTTTTATATATAATTTATAAATATTTTTTTAATTTAATTTATAAATAGTTTTTATATATAAATTATAAATATTCTTTATATATAGTTTATAAAAAAAATTTATGTATGTCTATAAACAATTTTTTTATATAATTTATAAATAATTTTTATATATAATTTCTAAATGATTTTTATATGCTGTATAATTTATAAATAGTTTTATAGGATGTTTTTATATATAATTTATAAATATTTTTTATGGGATGTTTTTTACTATTTACTGTTAATCTTTTTTTTTGTTGTTAGGGATTTGTGGATTTGTGGATTTTTTCAAAAGTAGACTAAACATTTTTTTGTTTTTCGTCTTACAACAATACTTATTCAACATAAATGAAAGAAATATATTATATACATTATGAATGATCTATCTTAAATAAAACTTTCTGTAAAACAGCATTAAAAATGCTGTTTCTGAACTTGCATTTTTTCCAAAGTTGGCTAGAAGTTTTTATTTTTGGTCTTACAGCAATAACATAAATGAAATAAACATGCATTATGAATGGTCCATCTTGAATAAAGTTTTCTGTGAAACTTACCTTTTTATATGAACTTGTTGAATTCAGAGCAATTATCTATATATGTCTCCGCTATAAACACGTAGTGTTTGGTTTGCACTAGTTTTTACAAAAGTTTAACATGTTATAAATAAATAAAATAATTCGTTTGTGATTTATTTTGTTTAGTTTATCTGAACTTGCTTACGGATAACATATTGACATTAATATTAACATCATAATAACTTGTGGAAACCTTGTTAAATAGATAGACTAATAAATAAAACTTTTAAATAAAACTTGTAATAATTATACTAACAAACATACATTAAAGAAACATTAATTTTAATGTTTATAAATTAAAAATCACAAATTAAATTATATAGAAATAAAACTTTTGTTATGGGATTATATTTTGAGAAGAAACGATTACAATTGCACTCACTTCCTGTGAAGAGTTGAAGAAAAAATATTAAAAAAGAAATGGATATAATGAAAGAAAACAAGAAAGAAAAAATTATATTAGGAACCAAACACTAAGATAATGTCAACCAACTAGATAAGAACATCTCGAAGCAAATTATAAAAATGAAAAACATTGAAAAATAAGATAAAATTCAATTCAAGAATCAACTAATCAATTTTTTTAGCGTTTATGATAATTTGTAAAACTTGTATAATCAAGTTCCAAGAGAACGTCTTTCAACTGAAGGAGCAAAACCTTCTGAGAGTCAAGTCCAAGTATTTAAAATATCCAAACCAGGTGAACATCAACATTCTGGGATGGCGCCAGGAGAACAAACAAACTCTTCCGAAGATAAGTTAAATTTAATCAAATCTTTGGTGTATCAAAACAAACCTTTCAGGTCAGAACTGTTTCTTGAAGGACTGACCAATTCTTACATGCCACCATCAAGTCAAACTTTTGAAAAAGATAATTTTAATTAAAACAGTTTTGAAAATTTACTTCTGCAGTAATCCAAAGAATTGAACAATTCTGAGAACATTTTTGATGAGTCACTGTTCATGGCTGGCGAAAGGCAAAGAGAAGCATCTTTCTATGGCCGCCACAACATTTTGATCGACGTGAAGATGGAACAATAAAATAATTTCTAAATGGACGAACAAATATATTCATCGTTTCGTCTTGGCTTATAGGAAAGGTTGCATCAGAAAAACACGTTGTTTGGCGACAAACTCACAAACGAGAACGACGAAACACAAACGACGATGCAATCAATATTTTAAAAACAAATTAATGCTGGAGAAGAATTGTACAAGAATATTAAAAGCTCAAGACAGACAATGTTAAATTAAAAGACAGATGCATCACTGCAGACAAATTCTCCAATGTAAAATAACATTTCCAATGTAATAAGCCAAGATGAAACTGCAGACTTGTTCAAACATGTTGTAGATGATGCTGGAAACACGACTTATAAGAATTCAATACTCAAATGTCAGAAAAATTAAATGATAAACATTAGAGACAATTAAATCGAGGAACTGAAAAACGAAATAAAAAATAAAATAAAATTGGATGAAATAATATATAAACCTGAAGGACCCATGTAAGCAATAGCTGAGAAGATGGATGAACCAATAAATAAACCTGAAGTAACTAAGTACGAAATAAAATAAATAGAGAAGACACTGTAAGCTGATAACTCAACCGTGTTTGTGGAAAATGAAATTCACATTTTAGAGAGCTACATAGATCAACAAATTGCAATGCTAAACCTAGACGAAGGCTTCAAAACAAACTAACAAAACTCGCCAGAATTTCATAAAAAACAATAATCCTTGATGGAAGACAAATTAAGCTCATACAAGCAACTTCTGGATGCAATATTCGAGGTAGAGAACAAACAAAACTACAGTTCAGCCAAAGAAAAAATCCAAGAACATGAGAACGCCTAAGCAGTTAACGATGACTTCTGCTTTCGTTATAAGGAAGGTAAAAAAGAGAGTGATCCTATAAATAAGTATAACCATATACAAATCCCAACAGAAGAACAGTCTTAAAAATTATTTGGAAGCTGTAATAGAAACAATGTAAGATCAGAAGACTAATTAAAACGAATGTGTGAAAGGTTGGGTATTGAAACTGAAGGCAAAATAGAAAAGAAACCACAAATTCTATAACAAGCCAAACATGCACAGAATGGTTCTTTTAAGCAACTACTTAGAACTAGAGCAGATTAAAGCTCACAAACAACCCCAATAATTGAAATTAAAAACGACAAGCCCGATGACAGTTTACTGATGAAAATATTTTAAGAGTAATCAAGAAACAAAATTTTCGGAACAAAAAAGCAAGAAGACGCAGATCTAGCCGCAGTTCATACCAAGAGCCGAAAAGAAACAAAAATATAAATGGAGAAATAGGAAGACACCATAAAATCGGGTGAAAATGGACGCATTGCTAACCCAAGCCCGACACAGCATGGCCTTCGACATTACTTGTTGGAGAGAGTCTGCATCTTCTTTATCTACGGCCAATAGTTTGTTGGTCCTTGCGAGATTGTGATGCTCCTTGTCACTGCATTGATGGTTTTCCTCACTCTTAGGTTCTCTAGGAACGAGGCTTCGGTTAACAGAGCTTCGTCTTATTGACATTTTGTTGATCATGGTTTGTAATTACAAAACTTATGCGGTCACTAGCAGCTACGCCTTTAGCAAACGTGACTAAATTTTGCGGTGACCATGACCCCATAGATCCTTTATAAGCTCTTGGCTGAACTCCTTTCGTTAGTATTCGGTTAACTTCTCCAAGCTTTGTTAATGGCCATTAAACTTGTGTAATAAAATTTGTAATTTGTTTTGAACAGCAATAAAGATTCGTTCATAAATTTTCGTTAAACTTTTCTATGCCTCGTAAGTACATAACAATTTCCTATCCATTATAATTATAGTGAGCAATGAGAGAACATTTGTTATTTTCAACGGACAACATAATTTTTAACCTTAAATAAGTGTTTTATTAAGCTGTGTTTGAAAAACCAGTTTCTATACGTAACCTCTGATTGTTGTTGTTGTTGATGTGGTCGTTGTGACGGTGGATGATTTGTGAACTCTGCCAATTTTACAAAAAAGTTTATTTAAATGAAAATAAAGAACATACCATTCTACATTGGTATCACGAAAGATTTTTTTATTAAATCAATATTTACTTTGTCGCTAAATATAGCGATATACTGATTTTTTAAATATTTTTTATTATATTTACTGAAAACTGTTAATTTATTACTAAATGCCAGTTTATGTCGTACTTTAAAAGAATGAAGGGAGTGTTCCTTTTTTGATAACAACATCAACAACTGAATTTCTCGTCTATTGAAGAGCCGGTATTGATTCCCGAAACGACTGTGAAAAGCTTGAATTTTGGCAAGACAAGAAGTCAGCGCCGCTGTCGACTTGATAGCAACGACGCAGGATAATCTGAGGAACGAACTGTCTCCAATCAAAAGTTTGAAACACCTTGGAAGTAAACTAACCGAACATGAACATTTGATGGACAAAATGGTCTAGGCTGATTTCACTTCATGAAATGTTTACATTTTTTTGAATAGTGATTTCAACCCATGAACCATTCAACTACCTGTGTTTGGTATAAGCCATTCAACTTCTTATGTTTGGTTTAACCCATTCAACTACTTGTGTTTGGTGTAAGCAATTCAACTACTTGTGTTTGGTGTAAACCATTCAACTACCTGTGTTTGGTGTAACCCATTCAACTACTTGTGTTTGGTGTAAACCATTCAACTACTTGTGTTTGGTGTAAGCTATTCAACTACTTGTGTTTGGTG
>JARUHE010226973.1:0-13265 GCA_031471125.1 Archaeomysis grebnitzkii | reverse complement strand
TTTTGAGAGCTCAAGTTTTTTAAAATACTTTTTGATAGGTGAAGTTTTTTAAAATACTTTTTGAGAGCTGAAATTTAAAAAAAAATTCTTTTTGACAGCTAAAGTTTTTTAAAATACTTTTTGATAGCTGAAGTATTTTAAAATACTTTTTGACAGCTGAAGTTTTTTAAAATACTTTTTGATAGCTGAAATTTTTTATAAAATTCTTTTTGACAGCTAAAGTTTTTTAAAATACTTTTTGATAGCTGAAATTTTTAAAATACTTTTTGATAGGTGAGTTTTTTTAAAGTACTTTTTGATAGCTGAAGTTTTTTAAAATACTTTTTGACAGCTGAAGTTTTTTAAAATACTTTTTGATAGCTGAAGTTTAAAAAAATACTTTTTTGATGGCTGAAATTTTCAAATTTTTTATACCTGAAGTTTTTAGAAATTATTTTTTGATAGCTGAAGTTTTAAAAATATTTTTTTTGACAGTCAAAGTTTTTAAAATGTTTTTTAATAGCTGAAGTTTTTAAAAATATTTTTTGACAGCTGAAGCTTTCTAAAATATTTTTTTTGATAGCTGAAGTTCCTAAGAATATTTTGTGATAGCTGAAGTTCTTAAAAATGTTTTTTTCATAGCTAAAGTTTTAAAAAAAAAATTTGATAGCTGAAGTTTTTAATTTTTTTTATAGCTGAAGTTTTTAGAAATACTTTTTTGATAGCTGAAGTTTTTAAAAAATATTTTTGATAATTGAAGTTTTGAAAAATATATTTTTCATAGTTGAAGTTTTGAAAAATATTTTTTTGATAACCGAAGTTCTTAAAAATACTTTTTTTGATAGCTGAAGTTTTTAAGAATTTATCTTGTATAGCTGAAGTTTTAAAAAAAAATTCTTGCACAGCTGAAGTTTTTAAAATGTTTTTTAATAGTTGAAGTTCTTAAAAATATTTTTTTGATAGCCGAAGTTTTTAAAATGTTTTTTGACAACTGAAGTTATACAAATACTTTTTTGATAGCTGAAGTTTTTAAAAATGTTTTTTGGTAGCTGAAGTTCTTAAAAATAGTTTTTTTATAGCTTTTAAAAATAATTTTTGATAGCAGAAGTTTTTAAAAATAGTTTTTTAATAGTTGAAGTTTTTAAAAACATTGTTTCGATAGCTGAAGTTTTTAAAATGTTTTTTGACAACTGAAGTTATTCAAACACGTTTTTGATAGCTGAAGTTTTTAAAAACGTTTTTTTGGTAGCTGAAGTTCTTAAAAACATTTTTTGGTAGCTGAAGTTCTTAAAAATAGTTTTTTTATAGCTTTTAAAAATAATTTTTGATAGCGGAAGTTTTTAAAAATAGTTTTTGATAGCTCTTAAAACTACCTTTTTGATGGCTGAAGTTCTCAAATTTTTTTTTGTAATAATTTGTTTTGATAGCTGAAGTTTCTTTGCTAGCTGATCTTTTTTGTAATTATTTTGTTTTGATTGCTAAAGTTTTTTATAATAAATATTTTTAATAGCTGAACATTTTTCATTATGATGTTGTTTATAGTTGAACATTCTTCATTCTAAACATTTTTAATGTTTCATTTTTCTAACATTTGTTTTAATAGCTGAACATTTTTAATAAACTTTTTTTTAATAGTTAAATTTATTATAATAAGTATTTTTAACAGCTGATTATGAGCTGAACATTTTATCTAATAATTATTTTTAAAGGCTGAGCATTTTTTATTATAGATCTTTTAATTTAAATTTTTCATAATAAGTATATTGATAACTAACATTTTTAATAGCGAAAAAAATGGTTTGAAAATGCCGCCAAGTCTGCAAAAGAAAAAAAACACCAAATGAACGTTTTAATATGTGAAAATTTTATTATATGAACATTTTAAATATGAAACATTAAAATATATGAACACTTTAATGTGTGAGCATTTTAAAATATGATCATTTTAATATATGAACATTTTATTGTTTGAGCATTTTAAAATATGAACATTTTAATATATGAAAACGTTAATAAATGAACAATTTGATGTATGAACATTTTAATATATGAACATCTTTTCATATGTGATCATTTGAATATATGAACATTTTAAAATATGATAATTTTACCATATGAACAGTGTATTATATGAGCATTTTAAAACAAGGACATTTTAATATATGAACATTTAAAAATATAATAGTTTTAATATATGAACAGTTTATTATACGAACATTTTAAAATATGAAAATTTTAATATATGAATATTTTAGTATTAAATCATTTTAATATATGAATATGTTAGTGTATGAATCATTTTAATATATGAACCTTTTAGAATATGAACAGCTTAATATATGAACATTTTAATATATGAACATTTAATATATGAACATTTTAATATGTGAACACTTGGATATATGAACATTTTAAAATATGATCATTTTAATATATGAATATTTTAAAATATGATCATTTTAAAATATGAACTGTTTAATATATGAAAATTTTATAAATTAACATTTGAATATATGAACATTTTAATATATGAACAGTTTATTAAACGAACATATTAAAGTATGAACATTTTAGTATATAAACGTTTTAATATATAAACATTTTAATATATGAACATTTTAATATATGATTATTTTATTACATGAACATTTTAGAATATGAACATTTTAGTATATAAACGTTTTATTATATAAACATTTTAATATATGAACATTTTAATATATGAACATTTTAATATATGATCATTTTATTACATGAACATTTTAGAATATGAACATTTTGATATATGAACATTTTAGTGGATAACATTTTAATATATGATCATTTTAGAATATGAACAACAGTTTAATATACGAACATTTTACTATATGAACATTTTAATATACGAACATTTTAGTTTATGAACATTTGAATATATGCACATTTTAATTTATGAATATTTTAATATATGAGCATTTTAAAATATGAACATTTGAATATATGAATATTTTAATGTATGAATAGTTTGACATATTAACATTTGAAAATATGAACATTTTAATAGATGACCATTTTAGTATATAAACATTTTAACATATGAATATTTTAATGTATGAACATTTTAATGTATGAAAACTCTAATATATGAACATTTTAATGTATGAATATTTCAATATATGAACATTTAAATATATGAACATTTTAACATAGGAACATTTCAATATATGAACATTTCAATATATGAACATTTTAATATATAAACATTTTAATATATGAACATTTCAATATATGAACATTTTAACATATGAACAATGAACATTTTAATATACGAATGTTTTAATATTTGAAAATTTTAATATATGAACATTTTAATATTAAAGGTTTTTAGAGCTGAACATTATCTAAGCAAAAGACTATTGACGCTGGTGATAATGTTAAAGACAATATGTTTATTGATTGAGGTTTTCAAACCTTTATTAGGTTATAAATTTATCAGCTTGTCTGAAAAATACAAATAATTGTTTTTCAATTTTAAAAATGATTGTAAATTTGAAAATAAAACTTTGGAAAATGTTTCTATTATTTTTATTTTGTTTACGTTTAGGAAATTATCACTTGTATAACATATAAATTAAAGCCATGTTTGTAAAATCTATTACAGGCCTAAATTTAACTATAAGAATTTATAATTTTGTATTTTGTAATTTTTGTAATTTTGTATTTAGACCTAAAATTATATTTATTCACTTTTTAAATAAAATTGTATTACTAGAGATCCAAATCTCATTGTATTCGAAAGTAAACTGTTAACAAAATTTTTGGTTGTTATTTGCATTTAGTTTTAAAATTCTAAATTCCAGTAGAAAAATTTATTTTTAAAAGTGTTTTTGAAAACCGCTATTTTCTTAAAAGCTTGAACAATTCTCCTATGTTTGATGTATGTTTCGAATAATTCTCATATGTTCAATGTATTTTCGAACATCTAAAACAACTTTCAAAAGAGAAGAGAACTTTTCACTTCTAGATGTCTACGAGATCATGTCAGCAAGACATGTCCTATCAATCCAATGGAAGGACTTGGTTCTTCTGGCAACGGGAACTCTTCACTTCAGACATTTCTATATGTATACGAGATGATGTAAGCATCAGGTGTCCTTTCAGTCCAATGAGATGACTTGGTTCTTCTGGCGACGGGGACTCTTTATTTCTAGATATCTAAGAGACAATATCGGCATAAGATGTCCCTTTAGTCCAATGGAAGAACTTGGTTCTTCTGTTAACAAGGACTCTTCACTTCTAGATATTTAACTGTTGTTTCCGTACAAACTTGTGTGATTGAAGTTAAACGCATCTCTCTTAGTCTTGATTTTATTGTTAAGTTAGTATAAAAATTGACATTGGTTGATATAAAGTTTGGTAAAGATGAAGATGGTTAAAGCTTGTTTGGACTAAAGGGACATCTGATGCTGACATCATCTTGTAGAGATCTAGAAGGGAAGATTCACCGTCGCCAGAAAAACCAAGTCCTTTCAATGGACTGAAGTGACATCTGATGCTGTTATCACCTCATAGACATCTAGAAATGAAGAGTTCACATCAACAGAAGAACTAAGTCCTTCCATTGGACTAAAGGGACATCTGATGTTGACATCACCTCGTAGTCATCTAGAAGTGAAGAGTCCCCATCGCCAGAAGAGTCAAGTCCTACCATTGGACTGAAGGACATCTAATGCGACATCATCCCGTATACATCTAGAAGTAAAGAGTCCCCGTCGCCAGAAGAACCAAGTTCTCCCATTGGACTGAAGAGGCGTCTGATGCTAACATCATCTCGTAGATATCTAGAAGTGAAGAGTCCTCGTCGACAGAAGAACTAAGTCCTCCCATTGATCTGAAGGACATCTGATGCTGTATTATCTCGTAGACATCTGGAAATGAAGAGTCCCCGTCGCCAGAAGAACCAAGGCATTCTTTTGGACAGGAGAGGCATCTGATGCTGACATTCTCTCGTAGACATCTAGAAGTGAATAGTCCCCACCGTGGCGAGAAGAATCAATTCCTCTCATTGGACTGAAGGAACATCTGATGCTGACATAATCTCGTAGACATCTTTTCTTATTAATTATTAAAGAATCACATATTTTAAAACAAAACTTACACGGGGAATTCCTTTCCTTGTATGACACTTATGTTGCATTGGCTTCGGTGTTCGAACATTTATACATGTTGATAAATGTTCGAACAGATGTTCGAGCTTGAATAAAAAGTTTAAAAGTTTGAACATAAATTATTTGTTGTTTAACGAATATTTCTGTTCAAATTTTTAAACTTTTTTATTCGAACTTTGTCCTCATTTTTCATAATAGACATATCAATACTCCGAATTGTCTTGGTGTCAATATAGTTGAGGTATAAAGCATTGAAACTTGAAAAAAAATTATAAAGATTGGAATAGGTATGGGTACCTATAATTAACCAGGAAAGCATGACTATTATATTATATGGTTCGACCATAGCACAAGTGAGGCAAGCTCTATGTTATTTGAATGTGGTTTGTTCACTTGTGCTATTGGCAATCCATATTATAATTATAATTATTATAAGTAAGCTTTAATTAAAAAAACAATGATTTGCTAATGTAAAGCCCAGGGAATTATTTTTAAAATTATGGCAACAAAAATGCGAATGAATGAGTTTGACCAAGACAAAAACTTATTGCAAGATGGCGAAATTATCAGAAATAATATACACAAAAAGATTTTTAAATTTTTTGTACATAAAAAACAAAATTTAATGAGGTTAATTTCTTTCCTTAACTCCGCATTGTGACAAAATAAATTAGCAAACTAAAAAACTGAAACAAATCATTATAGATAAGACAAAATGGAAAATTAAAAAAAATAGAAAATTAAAAACGAAAACAATTTAAGAAATTTAAAATATATGAAAACTGAAAAGAATGAAAAATAAAAAAATAGAAAAAAAGCGAAAAACAGAAAAAATGAAAACTAAAAATGGAAAAAATAAAGCATGAAAAATTAAAAGAACGACACATTAAAAACAGAAAAACGAAGAACATAAGATATAGAAATGGAAGTAATTGATAAATGAAGAGAAACAGATGGTAAACAAATAATCAGATGTGATAAGAATTAATAATTTATCATAAATTTCTTTTTGTTTTCAAATAACTTTTACTTTTAAATAATATTTAAAAATAATTGCGAAATTTTTTCTTTTGTCCCATAAATAAAAAAATGTTTCATATTTATAAAATTCAATTAAATTTATTTTGTTTATTTGTATTTTTAAAAATTTAATAAAGTTTATTTTATAATAATTAGTTATTTTATTTTAATAAATTAATAAATAAAACATTTCAAAAATCTTAAATCAAATGTAAATTTTCTTTATTTAATTTGACTTTTAAAATTATTAAATATTACAGAACACAAAAAAGTCTCAGCTTTTTATTTTTGTTAAGTTGATTTAAAATTAAAAGGGAAAATCATTAAATATGTGAGCGTAGATTTGACATTAAAAACTTTAAATTTTATTTCTAAAACAATAAAAATTAAGCTCTTATAAAAACTTATCATTATATTTCAAAAATGTTTATAGCAGACATTTTTTACACTAATCAAACAAACAATAAAAACAGATAAAAATGTTAAAAAATTTAAATGCTACGTGAAAAATACCAGCCTATTATTCACATAAAGATTCTTTTGTTTTTATTGTCTCATAAAATAAACATTGTTGAGGGAAAGCTGCTTAATTTTTTCACTGGATAACAAAAATTTGGTGAAACGCTAATCAATGTTTGGGTCATCGCATGGTTACCGACATTGTTTTTAATTGCCGACACCCTAATACTAATTGTAATGAGCTATTATCCAACTGCATAGAGCTAAGCTTAAGCGTCGGCATGAACAGTTACCTTTCTGGCCGTACTTTTGATGTGTGATAAATTTGTTTATTTGCTATATATATTTTTACAGTTGAATTGCTTTGAACAGTTTGTTATTGGAATTTTATAATTTAATATTTCAGTGTTGGTATATACAAACGAACATATATTCTGGCAATTCACAAGTTGTGGTAATTTTATTCTGAAATAAATTTGGCGAAAATTCAAAACGTTGTACCCATCCACCTATTTGGGCAACGCAGGAAAATGTCTTGAACAAGCAGGTCTTCTATGGTTGGAGAGAAATGAGCTTTCAGTTGCATCCTCTGGCAGTGTGCCAAAAATACTTTTTCATTTCAAACAGGACATTCATTTTTAGCATTTTTACAGTTTTTATTGCAGGAATACACTTGCTTAAGACAATGTTTTAGTTAAAAAGGGCAACAAAATGAAAAATACTGTTTTTCGACTTAATATATGTTTGCTGTCAAGTCTTAACAATTCTTACATTTATTTGTATCGCTATATTCTCTTTTCTGCTCATTTACACTGAAAACAATTGACTAACATTTATGTCTAAATTAGTTAAAATTGATATCATCAAATTGACAGTGCACACATTTTTGTTGGTTCAATCGATTTTTTTTTGTGATTCAATCAAATTGTTTCATATTGGTACATAAAAGTTAGTCAAGTGTTGTTGGTGTAGTTGAGAAGCAACTAGTGATATAAGAGTAATAAGACACATAGTAAAATTATTTATTTGTTATTAAGTTCAAACAGTTGAATATATTGGTAATCAGTGATGTTGTTCCGTAATATTTCTCATCCACAGTTAAAAACTATGCAAAATAAATCGGATTGAAACTTGAAAAATAAATATTTCAAATGACTTCCCAACTGACGAGAAACTTATTTATTATGCGAAAGTAGCCTTAATATGGTACTTGGTTATCAAACATTCATATCAAATAAGTTAGGCCTATTTTTTTTATGAAATTGCATGTTTTGTAAGCATTATTTTTTTCTTCAAATAATTGGTTTCTCAAAAGAGTAAACAAAAATGTGTCAATAATGGCCAACAAAGTTATTTTTTATTAGACGTTCAATAGTTAAGCTTAACCTCAGTGGTGATAGGAAACCAAGAGTGACAATGTAATTGTTCAGAAGATTAACAATTTATCTTTAAGGGAGTCATCCACAGAACATCTTGTATAACATAACTTACATCTTCGGTAAAAAAAATCTGAGATGCCCAAACAGTTCACTCTTCGATGTGGAGGCACATATAAATTCATGTTAGTTTCAATTTGTTTTAAATGCTTTTGATATTTTTTATTAGCCTCTCAAAAAAAAACCAGCGTCTCGTTTCAACCCACGGGTATGGATTTAACACTAAATTAATGACTTACTTTATGTAATTTTGAATAAAAATTTCTTATCTTTATTTTTGATTAACCTACTTATAGAATTTGGGCCCTTATCCTATTCTTATGCTTCCTTTTTTCTTTTTTTTCTTATTTATTTAACATTCTTAATTTATAATACTTATACACTAGTAAATATATGCACATACAGTTTTTTTGGGGATTCATTGCCAATTCATTGTTAATTTCTGGTTATAAATACAATAAAAACACAAAAATTGCAAAGCGTCCCATTTCACCCCACTTTAGTAAATTGATGAAAAATATATCAAAATTTATTTTACAAATAAAATTTATATAAACAGGAATCAACGAGCTTTTTCTACCATGAGATTAGTTTCATATATCTAACTGTTTCAATCGTTGAGCTATCAGACAGTTTTTGGACCCCAAATTGTTTCCTTTTCTTCCAACTTAAGAATTTTTAAAACACATATTAACTTAAATATTATAATTTCATTCATTGATATTATTAACCAAAAAGCAATTATCCTTTTAATAAGCTGTGTTTTTATTTAATTTCAACAATTCCAATTATTGTAAAATAATTTTTCAAGCGTTTGGTCTAAAATTCCCGTTTCAACCCATGTCTCGTTTTACATACTGCTACTCTTATTCAAAATATTTTACTATTAATACTACTGTCTTCACTAATAACACGAACACTGCTACAGCTATAAGCACATATGAAATTAATAATACTAATAATAGTAATACTAATAACAACAATAATAACAATAAAAACAATAATATCAACAAAAGCAATAACACCAGTATTAGTTATGATAATTTGAACAACTACAATAGCAAAACAAAAACTAAAATGTTGATATCTTTATATTTCTGTTTATATCATTAACTTATGATTTAATTGCACTGATAATAAAGTTTCAACTTGTTGGTAATTAACTGAAATTCGAATTTGTAAGCAATTAGTTATTTAACTAATTAAACTTTATATCATTATTATTATTAAACTTATTATTATTATTTAACTAATTACACTTTATATCATTATTATTATTATTCAACTAACTAAAGTTTATATCATTATTGTTATTATTTATTTAATTAAACCTTATACCATTATTATGATTTAAGTTATTTTTATTATTATCTAACCAATTAAACTATATATTATTATTAATACTATTAGTGTTATTAATAATTATATTGTTCTTATTTAGCTAGTTAAACTTAACATTATTATTTAACTAATTAAGCTTTACATAATTATTACTATTTAGCTAACTAAAATTATTTTTATTATTTAATTAATTAAACTTTATATTATTTCTACTCAACTAACTAAAATTATTAATATTATTTAACTAATTAAATTTTATATTATTATTATTATTCAACTAAACAAACATAGTATTATTATTTTTCTAATTAAACTATATAGTATTAATGTTGAACTAACTAAACTTAATATCATTATTTAACTAATTAAACTTTATATTATTACTATTGATAACGTAGTATTAGAATGGATAAAAAATATTACATATTTGGGAATGACTATTGACAAAAATTTAAATTTCAATACACATGTAGATGGAAGTTGCAACACATTGAGTAAAGTACAGGGTATAGCATACACATTAAAACCACAACTGCCACGAAATATTTTGTTAAGTATATATTTTCATTAGCTTATCCAATTTTGAAAAACAATATAGTTGTATGAGGAGGTCTCAATGATCAAAACTTGAATAAAAAAATGTTGAGAAACATTTTGAATGTAAAATTCAATAATCAAAACATTCCATTAATTTCAACAAACGAGATGTATACATTGTTTGATATTTTGAGGTTTAAAGATATATATAAATACTTTTTATTAAAATATCTACATCTAATCTTATATAAAAGGTTTGATATTTTTATAAAACTGTTTAGTTAAATGATAATATTAAGTTAGTTAAATAATAACAGTAATAGATAAATAGACAGATAGATTGTATTTGTACAAACAATACAAAACCAATAAGAGTATATAATTATACTATGGTGTACACTTTAAATAAAATTTTACAATCATAAAAATAAACAAAATATCTACAAAACAATATTTACAAACAGTATTCAGTTTATAGAAACCAGTTCAAAATTGACAAACATAAGAAATAAATTCAATTAACCTTTCAATAAATAAAAAAGGGGAAGAAATAACAAGCAAATAGATTTACATCCATAAACTACTAAAAAAATAATATTTTGTGCTAGCATAGTTTTTAAAAAAAATTCTTGAGAGCTACGGAGGATTGAGGTTTCAACAATTTGTCATTTAGTGCATTGGCACGTGTGTTATGGTGACTGAAAGGTAACAAACAGTTTTCAGTCACCATAACATACATGCCAATGCAATAAATCTTCCATTAGTTAGAGCTGAGGTAGAGAGGTAATTTACAGTTTCTCAGTACTGCTCACTTATGAGAGAGATAGATGACAAATTGTTGAAACCTCAATCCTCCACAGCTCTTAAGAAATTATTTTACAAACCATGCTAGCACAAAATGTTATTTTTTTAGTAGTTTATGGATGTAAATCTAATTGCTTGTTATGTTTCCCCTTTTTTCATTTATTGAGAGGTTAATTGAATTTATTATTTATGCTTGTCAATTTTGAACTGGTTTCTTTAAAATGAATATTGTTTGTAAATGTTATTTTGTTTATTTTTATGATTGTAAAATCTTATTTAAAGTGTACACCATAGTGGAATTATATACCCTTATTGGTTTTGTATTGTTTGTACAAATACAGTCTATCTATCTATTATTGTTATTATTTAACTAACTAAACTTAATAATATTATTTAACTAAATAAAATTTATGCTATTATTAATGTTATTAGTATTATTATTATTTTTATTATTAAACTAATTAAACTTTATATTATTATTATTCTTGTTATTATTTAACTAATTATCGGTCACTGGTTTAAACCAATTATTCCGAGACATGATTTCTGCATTAATCTATTTCTTCCAATATTTTATTTTCAATTACTTCGAAGATCTTTCTTATCATTATAATCAATTTTGTTATCGTTGTTGTTGTTTATGTTATTATTGTTGTTGTTTATCATTGTTGTTTTTAATGTTATTACTGACCATTAAATTGTTATGGTTTATGTTATTAATTATCGTTGATATTGGTTATGTTATTATTTATATTTGTTGTTCTTTATGTTATTATTATTCATTGTTGTTGCTTGCGTTATTATTTATCATTGTTATTGTTTACCATTGGTATTGTTTGTTATCGTTTATCATTTTTATTGTTGTTGATTATTTTATTACTTTTCCATTGTTGTTGTTAATGTTATTATTGTTAGTATTGTTAATTTTAATGCTATTGTTGATATTGCTATACGATTCTTTATATTGCTATACGATTGTTTTTTGTATTGTTATTATTGTTTTTAATGTTTATTATTGTTAACGTTAATGGTACTAATGTTTATGCTATGGTTGCTATTGCTAATGTTGTTATTGTTAACATAATTATTGTTAATACTACTATTGTTAATATTAATATTATTGATGTTTATATTATCAATGCTTTTATTTCTAACAAAAAAACCAGTTGATGTTATTATTGCGATGGTATAAACCTTGTTCCATAAAAAAATATGTTGATAAGACACAAATGCGTTCTCAACCAAACCTTTCTTGATTTAAATCCCATTCACATAATGCTATCTAATTTGTATTGAATCAAAAAAGTTGATTTAATACAATCTTATAACATTGCATCAACGTGATTTAAATAAAAAAAGATTTTAAATCAAATCAAGTTTGGTTGAGAACGCAGCTTTAGATTTTTTTTTGAATTTTGCAACTTTGTAATTTGTTAATATTTGGGTTTGTGACAAAATTTTTCAATAATTTGATGTTCAAATGTTTTTGTTTATTTTCAAAAACTTTTCTAAATAAAACAAATGAAACATTTTTATATTTTGATAGTTTGTTTATTTTTCAAAATTTTACCAACACATATAACATTTAAACATACAACACAAAGATATATTTAAATGAATGTAAAAAGAAATAATCATAAAAGTATAAAAAAAACTCTAACAAACAAAAATCCAAAACAATTTATCATTTTTATTCTAATTCTAATTAGACATATATTTTAAAATTTACATGACTTGCTTTTGAATATCCTGAGATAGATGGTAGGTATCCCTTGATTAATAGGTTTATTGTCACTGGTTTCTGTGTGCATCAGTCACACGTAATTTTGTTGCGAAAATAATCGTTAGTTTTATTCACAAAATAATCTATCGACTTATAAATAATAATGAAAAAATGTAAAAATAAAAGAGTTTGTGAAAACTTAAACGATGAAGTCACACGTTTGGAAAAGTGATTAAATTCCTCAGATGACCAATGGGTGAAAGTTGAGGGATTAGGTTTTTTAACGTTTTTTGTCAGTATTTCAACTCTTTTAATTTGTTTTACTGATGAATATTTAAACTATTTTGAAAAAAAAAATTCTGTCAATAAACAATTTGGAAATATTTTTTGATCATAACTTGTTGGTGCTAAAGAAAGATATAAGACGCTTAACATAATATCAATTTAATGACATTCATTGATTAACTGTTAAAGAAAAAAAATGAAACATGCTAATAATTTATAATAATTTATAATCAGTTTGAATGGTTTGAAATCGGTAATAAATATGGATCGACAATAGTACAAGTGAGGCAACCCACATTCAAATAGTACAAGTGAGGCAACCCACATTCAAATAGTACAAGTGAGGCAACCCACATTCAAACAACATAAAACTTACATCACTTGTGCTATTGTCAACCCATATATAGAACAAAAAAATACATCATACGTATATGAGCAAATGTGATGGCTAAGTTTCATCTAAGTCGATCGGTGGCTTATCATTGTTTAAAAGGAATATCTTAACTACGGTTTTATCCCAAGGCAAACCGTATA
>JARUHE010226862.1:0-13267 GCA_031471125.1 Archaeomysis grebnitzkii | reverse complement strand
ATAGATGCTTAACATTTAAAACCCACCTGACACGAACCGCATCAAAACTGAAAAAGAGGACCTCCATAATCAAAAAGCTAACTGGAACAAATTTGGGAGCTAGACAGGATGTGCTCAGAACGTCTGTAATGGCGCTATGTTTTAGTGTTGCCGAGTACTGCTCACCAGCGCGGGCCAAAATTGGATGTTATATTGAATAACGTCATGAGAACTATAGCTGGATCTATAAAGTCCTCCCACTAGTTTGGCTGTCCATATTGAGCAACATTGCTCCCCCAGACATTAGAAGACAGAACGCAACGCAGAGGGTATACTCAAAACTCGAAAAATTCATCCAAGAACCCCAATCCGTACAATTCTGGAGAACGCCCCTACCTCAAAAAGGCTCTTTTCAAGAAAACCCTTCTATAAAGCACATCTACCGGTATTTGACATTGGAGAGCAAGATGGAATGATGAGATGCCGGTGGGGGGCGATGTGGTGAAGGATCATACCGTGCCTCTGCCGGGTTTCACTGATAGCTCGAGAAGACAATGAATAACAAGAAATAGACTGATTCCCAAACATGGAAAAACCCTAGAGCGACTGTACAGATGGGGAAGCATATGCATCCGCTGCGGCGAGCCCCCGCAGACAGCTGATCACATAGTCTTGCACTGCCCGCAGACTGCCATTGAGGGAGCATATGAACCCTGTACTTGTGCGGGAATGAGTTAAGGACCTGGATCGAGAATGCAGACGTGCGGGTGTGATCGCCATACGAAATTATTTTTCGACACAAAGTTGCTGAAATACCAATCAGCTGTTTTTTCTTTGAAAGACAAGGATTGCATTTCAAGAGAAACAATGAATGGGTTCTGAGTCCAGAGAAAGACAGAAGTGTCTGAAAGAAAATACTGCTCAAGTAATTCGGCTAGGATAGTTGGATGCTGAGAGATTGTAGCTTTTTATATTATTCAGCAAAACAAGCTGTTTGGTAAGAAGATATTGCTGACATTTCCAAGACATTTATGTTTTCCATCCATCCACGGATTTATTTTCCGTTGGAGTGCAAGGATCTTCCCCTCAGCCTTAAAATATGTGACGTTGTTACCTTGTAATAAATTTTGCTTCATTCAAGAGGGCAAAAGTATCTGAAACAAAAACAATCTTTGAATAAAGTTGCAAAGCGTCTTAAATATTTCTGTAAAGACCATCAACTGGACTTTGAATCACCTATGTCTCTTTGAGCCACTTTGTCAAGATCTTTGAAGTGAAAATTCAGTTTTGCTTTTTCATACATAAGCTCGTTGGCTCTGAATGTAGCACTCCAAAGCAAAAATAGAAGCATATTGAAATACAATTTGAAAGTAAAATTTTGGACAAGTATTGGTGTTCGACCAAGTAAGTGTTTCCAAGGCTTTGTAAATATGCTTTATTTTTACTCATTCCATTTGCGACCCCATACTTATGCAAGTCAGGATTTATTAATATTTTGTCAAATAAGACTAAATCTAGAAATCACTTGAATGTGCAGACGGACATGTGAATTGTTATCCGTAACAAAATTCCAAGTTTTGAAAAATTCAACGAAAAAATAGGAACACATGTCATTGGATTGAAAAATATATCTGAACGTTTGAATGCTAGTTTTTTTATTTTATTATTTTGTAGAATGTAGATATTTCAAGCAAACGATTATTTTTGTAGGGTTGATTCAAATGTTAATATCCTTACAAACATATTTGGCAGATTTCATGCATGAATATGACAGAAATATGTCCGATGAGTACATGATTTTACTTGGCATCTGTTTGTAATTATTATAGAATTAATAAACCGAAATATGTTTTTGTTCCAGTCAATGACGTTGATCTCATCCATGTTTGATTTTTTTAAAATATTAAACTTTTTCCTCAAATGAGTTATACATTTTTACAGGGTGCAAAGACGCAGCAAAATTATTTTTAGGGGTGCGGGCGTAAAAAAAAGGTAAGGAACCACTGTCCTATGTTATTAAGAACAATGTATATAATTTTCTTACATAATCTTTGTATGCATTTTTATTTTGAACTTTTGTATGTATGTTATATTATGTAAAAATGTTTTATAATACAGATGATATGAAGTGTAACAAAATAATACACAGGTCCAAAATAGAGGTTATTGAATTTTTTATATCAGTTTGTTTCAAGTTTTGAATTATGTTTCACGCAAGTTACTTTAGTTTTTCTATATTTAATGATTTTTTTAACGATAGGTTAATTTTAAAAAGAAGTTAGTATTGCCCATTTGAAATTTCAAATTGTTATGACTATTGAATATAAGTTTTAGTAACTATTCATTCAATTTTAAAGTTCAATTTCGATGACGATTGTTTTAATTTTCATCCACGCTGCAGCAACTCTCACTGTCACTGTTCGAATGTTATCTTTTCTCTTTCTTCCCTGTAAGCCTAGAGTTTATTTCTTATTGATAGACAAGAGATTTCATTTCTAAAGGTGAATTTGTTGATCAGGTCTTTCATGACACCCCTGAAAATTGGACAACAATACTTTCTAATACTAATTTAAGCTTTATGGTAATGGTCATTGTAGATATTTAATTTATTTCTCAACTATGAATTGCGCCAGATGTCTTCAATTCTGTTGTTTCATGAACTTGTAAGAGAACATCGTCCTCTGGGTATTGCAATGTTAGAGTTTATTATAAGTTGGTTAATAAGAAAATGTAATTAATTTAAAATGTATTTTTATGTACAGTCCAATGAAAACATTTTCATTGGAAAATTTCTTTAAATTATGAAATTATTGTTTGCACTAATAAATCTTATTACATAAATGTTAATTATTTTTAAATATTATTAGATGAAGGTATAAAATAAATTATAAAAATAAAAAAGTGGTTTTAAAAATAACCAAATTTTTAATGATCAATTTTTCTGTCCCAAATATTAACACAGAAGAACATCAAATTTTGATTTGTATTTGATATAAAAAATTTTTCAATGGTTATAGTATTGTAATTTAAAAAAAATTGTAACAACTGAAATAATTATTATAATTAAAATAATTAAAATAATTGTAATAATTACAATATTATAATTAAAAGCTAATTGTAACAACTGAAATAATTATTATAATTAAAATAATTATAATAACTACAATATTGTAATTACAAAATAATTATAACAACTGAAATAAATATTATGATTAAAATAATTATAATAATTACAATATTTTAAGTAAAAAATAATTATAACAACTTGAATAATTATTATAATTAAAATAATTATAATAATTACAATATTTTAATTACAAAATAATTATAACAACTAAAATGATTATTATAATTAAAATAATTGTAATAATTACAAAATAATTATAACAACTGAAATAGTTATTATAATAATTCAACAAGTTATATGATTTAAAAAATCGTTAAACATTTAAAGAAAACTCGTTTTTAACAATAAAAAACTTCTCACAAAATTATTATTTTGAAAACAAATTTTGATTTTTCAGACATTTTACTTTTTTAATTTAAAAAAAATATTTTTAAATTTTACTTATATGAAAAATAGCAAAAATGTATTTTAGTTCTGCTATTTGTGGCTAAATTTAATTAAAATACTAATTTTGTTAATATTTATGAAATTATTTTAAACAAATTATATAAACTCGGCCATACATGAAGTCTTTTAATCACGGAATAAAAGGATTTTTCAAGATTTATTTCAATTTTTTTGTTCCGATTACTCTACCACAAAGCTTATGGAAACATTTATTTTTATTTAAAAGTCTTTAAAGATATATTTCCATTCGCCAATAATTGAATAAATATATTTATTTCGTATATTTTTAAATTGAAGTCTTTGAAATATAAAATCATTAAAAATTACAATACCATTTTCAAAAATGTTTTATTTTTTTTAGTCTTGGTGAACATTTTTAAAAATGAAAATAGAAAAAACGACAAATCATGAAATAAAAAAAATAAAAGATGCCCAAGGAAAAATTTCGATTAAAGCTTTATTTTTTTAAGATTATACAAAAAATTATTTTTCTAATTTTGCTTAATAAAAAATGACCAAAGTTGTCACACGTTTCTGTCCAATGAAAATTATAGAAACTTATCGATGTGTAAAAGCTTTCTATTTATGGCTTTGCAAGCCAAATAATTGTTATTATTATTATATAAGAAAACAAAATATTGTTGTTATTATTGTTAATATTATAAAAAAAAACATATAAAAGTTTGATATATTATTATTGATGTCGTTATCATTATATAAAAATTAAACATATTTTGTGCATTTCTATTTACGCTTATTTTGTCTTTGTGGGAAACTTAATTTCTGATTGCCAATGAGAAACAAAAATCATAATAAAAATATTGATAATAATAATAGAAATAAAAATCATGTTAAAACATTGATAATAATAATAGAAATAATTACCATGATAAAAATATTGATAATAATAATAAAATGAATTACCACGACAAAAATATTGATAATAATAATATAAATAATTACCATAACAAAAATATTGATAATAATAATAAAATGAATTATCATAATACAAATATTGATAATAATAATAGAAATAAAGTTACACATTGTTTTCATTAGACAGGAACATTTGGTTACAACTTCTCAATAAACTTTAAATTTGAACATTTTAATACATTATTATACACTATAACACATTATAATACATTACAATGTACTATAATGCATTACAATACATTATAACACATTATAATGTATTGTAATATACTATAATGCATTACAATACATTATAACACATTATAATATACTATAATGCATTATAACACATTATAACACATTATAATATACTATAATACATTATAAAACATTATAATACATTGCAATACATTAGAATACCTTATATTACATTATAATACATTATAATAAACTAATATTTACATTGCTTACTTGTAAAATATAAAAAAAATATTAACATTAAAATGGCAAAAAATTATGTTGACAATTATTATATTTTTTTATTATTATCATCTTAACATTTAAATTTTGAGTTTTAAATTAAATTTCATTATTTTATTTTATTAATTAACTTGGTTAATTAATTAATTAATTAATTTAATTAATTCAATTTAATTTAATTAAGACTAAATTTAATTATTTTATAATTTAATTACTTTAACTCTTAGGTAGATAGTTGCAGCAAATAAAAAAACAATAATTTTGTTACATCATGGATTCAAAATTTAATTCAACCTTTCAAGTCTATATAATTAAAAATATTATATTACACTTAATAATATTTGTGTGAGTTTATTTTATATGAAACCATACGTATTGTAAAATATTATATTATGCAATGCATGATTGTGTCTCGCAATATTTTAACTTAAAAATAAAATCAAAAATAGTCACATTTTAAAAAATATTTACATTTCATAATCATTTGGAAATAAAACTTCTAATAAAGTTAATTTGTTATTCCCGGTTAAGTTGATTGCTCATTAATTAGCAACTCATGTTTCAGTGGTCATTAATTAGCACTCATGATTAACAACAGACACAACCAACTCATGATTACATGTTCACTAATTAGTAACTCATGATAAGTCACTCATTAATACCAACTCATGATTATCCACTCATGATTAAATAGCAACTTAGACCTCATGGCTTACCGATGTTCATTGTCAGACTCGTTGTTGGGATATTGCACGAAATAGGGAGGACCCGAATAGTAACTTCTAGCGCTGTGGGCACTCACGGTTCCATAGGCAGGAGGGACGGGTGTGGACGGAGGCATCACGTTCTGGGTTCGGGGTGTGTTGGATGTGTGGTGTGGGTGGGGGGGGGGGGGCATGGTGGGGTAGGGGCCTGGGTACCCCCAGCTGGGGGGAGGGTGTGGGGGTTTGACGCAGGTGCAGGGCGTGGCCAGTGGACCGCCCTTGTATTGGTTGTCCGACCGAAGTCTCAGCAGACAAATGATGATGATGAGGATGGCCACGAAAGCGACGACGCCGCCGACGACACTTATGATGAGGGTGTCCATGTTGTTCAAAGTGCCGGCTCTGGAGGCACCCTGGACCTCGTTTTCCTCGGGTGTTTCTTCGGTCTCTTTGATGTTGTCGGACGTGATAATGTTGTCGGTGGTGATGGGTCTTTTGGTGGAGGTGGTGAAGAGGGGAAGGTCTGTCGTGGTGGTCTTGGGGCGACCTTTGCAGGTGAGGTCATTGGTGGAGATTGCCGTCAACATGACTCCCTTCAACTCCTTGGGGTCCGAACAAGTGATGTTGTGAAGTGAGTCGCTCGTCGTCAAGGTCTTCAACCAGGTCTGTAAAGCATGAATGTTGCAATCGCAGTATAACGGATTCGTGTCTAATCCACTCAGAGAAATGTGCCTCTGGCGTGAGTCAAGGGTGTTCAAGAATGGCTGACTTAAAGAAGCAATTTTGCTGTTTTCAATATTCAGATCTATTTTTGATGACATTGGGACCGGGAAAAAGACATTTGATCTAAGGTGACTTATACTTGTATTGACCAAACCGATTTCCAGTTCAGGACTGTTGATTCCAGCAAATGCACCGCCTGATAGAGCTTGCAATGATCGTCCCCGAATATACAAAGTCTTTAACCTGGGGCTAAAGGCAGGGTGTAAGTGATCGTGCACTTCTCTTTCCGTTAGATCAATGTCTACAACTTCCAAGCCTGACAATACCTCGAGGATTTCCCTGGTTTGCAAAGTACCAATTCTTGGCAGTGTGTGCAAATGAAGTTCCTTCAGCGCATGTAGTGGCTCGAGAGCAGCGCTTTCAACACGAGTCACCCTTAATAAATGTGAAGCTTTTAAAATTTCCAAATTGTTGAGGTAGTTGAAATCTCCTCGAATTATGTACCCAAGTGGATTGTGGGAGATGTCGAGTTCTCGAAGATCGGACATTCTCGACCACGCTTGAGCAAGGCCATAACTGAGATTGGGAATTTTGTTGTTCGAAACGTCCAGTACTCTGATGTGCTCGGTTTTAGCAAAGGAAGTTTCCTTCAGTTGAACAATATTGTTATTAGAAAGGTTAAGTGATAATAAGAAAGGTGATTCGATGACTGGCACTTCTGTTATGTTTGTTCCACTCAAATTGATGTGGCCCATTAGTTTTGGTTCATTCAATAAAACATTAATATCTTCAGGCTTCAATGGGTTGAAGGAGAGATCTAATGACTTTGCATTGATCAAAGTATCTGCATTGTTTGGTATGTTACTTATTTCATTGTTTGCCATATTGAGATCACTTAAGAAGAATGATTGTTTCTTTAGCGTTAACACTGGAACAGTTTGGAATTTGTTGTGTGCAAGGTTCAAGGATTGTAACTTTTGTAGTCTGCTTCGTTGGAATATTCCTAACGGGAAGTCACTAAGTTCATTATGGCTCAAATCAAGGCTTAATCGTGAAATTCCGAGGAAAACATTTTCTGATAATTTCCTGATTTTATTATGACTCAAATTCAAATCTTGAAGCTGTGTTGAATGCTGGAAGGCCGTGTCTGCAATTTCCTCGATGAGGTTGTTCCTCAAATTGAGTTCTCGGAGGTATGTGCTGTTGGCGAAATCACCGGGTTCAAGTTTTTCAATGACGTTGTGCCCAACATCTAAATGTTTGAGGTTGACAAGATCTTGTACAAACCCTCCTGGGAAGAAAGATAAGCGATTGTGCGCTATATTGATCCAAGTGATTTGGGGATGGAACTTAAAAGCTTCTGGTTGTATGAAAGTAATATCATTGTGACTCAAGTCAAGAATTCTCATTTCAGTTCCGACATATGGAGGCGTTAGATTGAAATATTCACTTTTGAACGAGGTCAGCTTATTATCATTGAGTCGAAGGATATGAAGGAAAGGTGTATTGAAGAATGCATTGTCCTGTATTTTGTCAATCTTGTTGTGACTCAAATCGATTGTGTGAATCAAAGGCAAGAGCTGGAAGGCCTCGCTGGGAATTTCCTTGATTTCGTTATGCTGAAGATTAATCACATTGATGAATGATTCGTTGAATTGGCCGTTAAATATTTCAGATATTTTATTTCCACTCAAATCAATTGTTGCCAATTTTGCCAAAGGATGAAGTAAACTGGCAGGCAAAGAAGACAAATGGTTTTCACTCAAATCTAATGACTGCAATTCAGGTAAAAGCAGAAAAGCATCCGAGGGCAGAGTTGCAATATTATTTTTCGAGAGAACCAAAGACTTCAACTGAGGGAAGTCAAGCTGTGGTAATTCCTGCAACAAATTCATTCCTAGATTCAGTTTCTCGAGACTGTCTCTCAACCCAACGAGGCTTTCGAGGAGGATGTTCTGCAGCTGATTCCCATACAGGTTGAGGTCGGTGAGGAGGGTGAAGTTGTTGAAGGTGCCGGCCGGGATCTCTCGGATGATGTTGTGGGCGATGGACAACTTCAACAGCTTCGTCACCGACTGCAGGCTGGACGCGGAGATCACTCCCACGCGGTTGTAGTCCAAGGTCAAGGCCTGGATGGTGGGCACCCTCTGAAGGGCCGTCCAAGGGATGGACAGGATGTTGTCGTCGTCCAGGTGAAGGTTTTCCAGGGAATGCAGACCCTCGAAGGCGCCATCCTCAACCTGAAATCGACAATAATATTAATTACTGTTATAAAAAACAATTATAATGATATTAATAAAATAAAAAATAATAACAATTATAATTATAACAAAACAATAATAATAATATTAATGAAATAAAAATAATAACAATTATAATTATAACAAAACAATAATTATAATATTAATGAAATAAAAATAATAACAATTATAATTATAACAAAACAGTAATAATAATATTAATAAAATAAAAAATAATAACAATTTGAATATAAATAAAACAAAATTAAAGTAATAAAAAAATGATTATTTATTTATCTTTGTTTTCTCGTTTTTCCATTTTTTTGACACATTACAACACTTTGATGTAGAAAACTCTCATATTTTTATATAATAGGTTTTCGTATTGACTGGTTCTCCTTCTTAGCGTTTATTTTTGCAATTTATGTACGCTTATGACTACAATCAATTTGTGTTGAATTATAGAAGAGATAAAATAATGAAATACATTTATTTTTGTCCAACAGCAAAACTATGAATGTTTAATCTGGTGTAATACTTCAATGGATGACCTTTCAGCCAGTGAAAATGCTTTGCAGGAGTCATAAGCTATTATAGTTGGTATATCTAGGACAATTAACGTACCTTCCGGATGGAGTTGACAGCGAGGTCCAACGTCTTGAGACCCGACAATTGCTGGAAAGTCCCCGGGGTCAATTCTCCGATGTTGTTGCGAGCGAGACTTAAGATGTGGAGGGAAGGAACCGGACCCAGGGCAACAACTCCTCCCAGATTCTGAAATTTATTTAATTATTAAATTTAATTTCCCAATTGTTTTGATAACAAATTAAATATTTGAAATTGACTAAATTGAGTTAGGTTGTTAATTTGTTTAACATTTTTACAAAAATAGATCCTCGAAATACAATTAATGAATAATAGTTCATAATAATGGAATAATAGTTCAGTGCCAAGGTCAGTTTTATATCAAAAGACATTGTGATCTTATAATCAGCTTTACCCTAAAACCAAGGCCATAAAATCAGTATATTGTCCATCTAAACAATAAGGAAGCACATAATTGAAAATAAACTAACTAATGTTAAGCATGTTCAGGAATAGAAACAAATCATTGATGTCATGGAACAGCTTGTTGGAGCCACATCTTTTTTTTAAAATTGGTATTTTTGTTTATTGAAATATTTGTACTGGAACGGTCTAAATTATAATTTATAGTCTGTGTATTGAAGTTTTTTGAATTATTAATTAATATAGACTCAACTAGTTTTCTTTGAATTGTGTCGGACCTTTTGTCTATAACTGTGGCATTGCTTAAATTAATTTGATGGTTATTTTGTAATATATGACTAACTATGGAATTATTTGTTTTTAAATTTCTTAGGTCATTCGAATGTTGATATTTTCTTCTTTTAAAATTATTTGTTTCTCCTCTATATCCAAGGTTGCAACTATTGCATGGAGTGTAATATATAACAGCTGGGTCATTAAGGTATATAATCTTGTTAGGTAAAATATGTTTTAAAGAGTCATTTGATTTTGTAACTACGTTGATATCTTTTCTATTTAATAAGGTTTAAATGTTATCATAGTCAAGTAGTGATGGAATAGTGAGCGATTTGGAATAATCTATTTCTTTTTTGGTGATATTTTGACTATAGAATATTTTTCTGGATTTAAAATGAGCCGAGTCTATAATTTTTTTTATCGTAACCTAATTTGTAAAATGTTTGGTATATGTAATCAATTTCTTTCTTTAGGAAAACTGGACTAGCTATGGTATAGGCTCTTAAGAATAGATTGATCATTGTACCTATTTTATCTGATTAGTATGGCGAGAGAAAGAATGTATATAATTATTAGAGTCTGTCGGTTTTCTGTAAAAATCAAAAATAGGAGTGTGATTATATGGGTCATAAATAATGATGGTATAAAGGAATGGTAATTTTTCTTCTACTTCAATTTCTTTGGTAAATTGTATATTCGGATGTTGAGCACTTAGAATCTGTAAAATTGAATCCGAAGTGATGTTGTCTGAAAAAATAAGAAATGTGTCATCCACATTGGTACCACAACACCTCAGTAAAATGTTATAATTACAAAAAATCCATTTATATGTTGGATAGAATCAGGAAAATTGGACTTCTCATATCTTACCTAACAAGATTCTACACCTTAACGACCCAGGTGTTATTTATTAAATTCCATGCAATAGTTGCAGCCTTGGATATAGAGGAGAAACAAATAATTTCAAAAGAAAAAATATCAACATTCGAATGACCTAAGAAATTTAAAAACAAATAATTCCATAGTTAGTCATATATTACAAAATAACCATCAAATTAATTTAAGCAATGCCACAGTTATAGACAAAAGGTCCGACGTTATTCAAAGAAAATTAGTTGAACCTATATTAATTAATAATTCAAAAATCTTCAATAGAGAGACCGTTTAATTACAAATATTTTAATAAGCAAAAATGAAAAATGAAAAAAAAAATTCTTGATAACATTGAAACAAATAATGGACTTCATCAATTACAGTAAATAAATAATCTGGCAGCTTTCATTTGACGTATTCAAGTTGTTTATCGTTTTTCTCATTTTCAGTTGAAAAAATGTTTTCATTGTGTTTATATGCCTGTCGAAATTTACTCCTCCGAAATATCATTTTGTCGAAATGTAATTCTTCGAAAAATTCTTTGATTGCAATTTCGGCAAAATGATATTTCGTAGGAATAAATTCGATAAATTGACATTTCTGAGAAAGAAAGTTTTTGTAATGTAAATTATAAATTTATAGAAATTTATAGAAGTATCAATCTGCCGAATTGCTTTTTTCTAAATATCAATTTGTCGAAAAAATTAAGAAATTATATTCTCTTTATAGTATTGTTTTGCCAATTAATCCAACACAAATGGATCGACAATAGCACAAGTGAGGTAAGCTGTTTGTTATTTAAGTGTGGGTTGCCTCACTTATGGTATTACCAGTACACATGTAGTGTCAAATTGCAATAGTTGGTCCACGACAATAGATATGTAATTTTAGCTATTAAGTTAGTAGGCCTACGTCTAATCCTATATTAGGTTTAGTTTTTTTGTTTTGATGGTGTGACTCTTCTTTTTTCTCTGTTCTGCAATAAAAAAACATTATGTTCAGTTTTATCAACTCTCTCGTACAGACAGTGTACAGTTTCGTTCCATCGACGTCGTTCTTCAGGGAATCTACGAAAAGGTTTTTGGACAAACATCGGATAAGGAGCAAAAGGCGAAAAATATCTTAAAAGAGGCCGAGGAAGTCGGATAGCGCTAAAAAAGAAACACATGAAACATCCTCAGCTCCCTTGAATACAAGCAATGATGTCCTGTAAGAGTCAACATCGCATTTGACTTTTCCAAATGAATTGAACCAAACAACTTTGTAGAGCGAGGATTCATCAGAATACTTTTTTGAAAATTAACTTGAATATCGAAGTTCATGAAAGGAAAAGACACATACGACGTCTGTTCCTCAAAAACATGTGACAAGCATCCCTGATTCGGTTTATGTACTAGAGAAACGTGTTCAATATCGGGATAGTTAGAACCTAGAGGGACAAACAAAAATAGAAAAGATCAAAAATTAAGGTTGTGAAAGTCACAAGGGATTCAAAATGCGATACGTGTTTCAAATAAAGAAGAGTGAAGAAGAAGAAAAAATGAACATAATGAATAATTCACTTCAAGGTTAATTAAACTAACAACCACTTGAGTTATAGTTATTGGGTCACCGCTGGGTCTCAAAAGAAGAAGCTAGCCTGTGCTATGAGTTTGTGTTGAATATTTGTTGTTTTACTTAAATGCTTATATATGACTTAGTTAGCCAGTTGTGTGCTATTATAGGATATTTGTATTGTTCAAGAAAAATGTTCAGAAGATAGACTTTCATAAAACGAAATTGCGAAGTATCTCAAGTCGTCACCTCCCCCCTCACTCCCTCCCCCTCCCCCTGGATGCGCAACCGGTCGACAAGCATAATGTGTTACACAGCCTATGTCGTAGACTTACGCTGGCTGCACAATGCAAAGCCTACATAGTCTACTGCGCAGGTTTGCGTAGTCCACTGCACTCGTCAAACGCAAAATATACAATCTGTAGAGTTAAACCCTCAATGTTTAAAATACCAATCACAACGATTCCAGCAACAAAATAGTTAACAGAACAACCCTCAAAATTATTACATAACAATACTAATTATTCTAGACATAGGCCTACTTGCAAAATTGTTTAGCTGAGAAATGAGACTAATTACAGTACATACTTTATCACAACTCAAACTTCAATGTAATTTTACTTTAATTTGAGGACCCATTTAACATTAAGATAGAGGTCTAAAATTTACATAGATTGTTTTCTCACATTAAAGCACCACATAAGAGGGGGCCCAGGACCGAAACTTTGAAAAATTGACCAAAGAATAGGGTACCTTAATATATATAAATATATACTGTGTATATTTCTTAAGAGAAACAATTTGTTCAATTAGTTTTTTTTAGAAATAATCTATTCAACTGTTTATATATACATATATATATATGTATACCTTATACCACAAAATTAACGTGTTTTGTAAGTCAAAAATGAAAAAAAATATATTTATTTAGTCTGTATAAA
>JARUHE010226751.1:0-13268 GCA_031471125.1 Archaeomysis grebnitzkii | reverse complement strand
TTTTTTTTTAAAGTTACTGAATGAATCATCGCGAGACATTTGAACCGTCCGGTTCGTGGATTACTAGTTTATATATTATATTTTGTTGTATAATAATTTATATTGATATTTTATATAATTTGTTATATAGTAATCTATATTGATACTTTATATATTTTATTGTATAGTATTTTTTAATGATCTTTTATATATTTTATTGTATAGTATTTTATAATGATATTTTATATATTTTATTGTATAGTAATTTATGTTTATATTTTATATATTTTATTATATAATAATTTATATTGGCATTTTATTGTATAGTAATGTATACTGATATTTTATATATTTTATTATATAGTAATTTATATTGATATTTTATATATTTTATTGTATAGTAATTTATATTGATACCTTATTTATTTTATTGTAAAATAATTTAAATTGATATTTTATATATTGTATTGTATAGTAATTTATATTTATATTTTGAATATTTTCTTGTATAGTAAATTATATTGATTTTTTGTATATTTTGTTGTATAATAATTTATATTTATATTTTATATATTTTATTGTATAGTATTTTATATTGATATTTTATATATTTTATTGTATAGTATTGTATTTTATAATGATATTTTATATATTTTATTGTATAGTAATTAATGTTTATAGTTTATATATTTTATTGTATAGTAATTTCTATTGATATGTTATATATTTTATTCTATAGTAATTTATATTGATATTTTATATATTTTATTGTATAATAATTTATATTGATACTTTATTGTATAGTAATTTATATTGATATCTTATATATTTTATTGTATAGTATTTTATAATGATGTTTTATTTATTTTCATGTATAGTAACTTATATTTATATTTTATATATTTTAATATATAGTAATTTATATTTATATTTTGTATATTTTAATGTATAGTAATTTATATTAATATTTTATATATTTTATCGTTTTGTAATTTATATTTATATTTTATATATTTTATTGTATGCTAATTTATATTGATGTTTTATATATTTTATGGTATAGTAATTTATATTTATATTTTATATATTTTATTGTATACTAATTTATATTGATGTTTTATATATTTTTTTGTATAGTAATTTATATTGATATTTTATATATTTTATTGTATAGTAATTTGTATTGATACTTTATTGTATAGTAATTTATATTGATATTTTATATATTTTATTGTACAATAATTTATATTGATATTTTATATATTTTGTTGTACAATAATTTATACTGATATTTTATTGTATGATACTTTATATTTATTTTTTTGTATTTTATTGTATAGTAATTTATATTGATATTTTATATATTTTATTGTATAGTAATTTATATTGATATTTTATATACTTTATTGTATAGTAACTTATATTGATGTTTTATATATTTTGTTGTATAGTAATTGATATTGATATCTTACATATTTTATTGTATAGTAATTGATATTGATATTTTATATATTTTATTGTATAGTAATTTATATTGATATTTTATATATTTTGTTGTATAGTAATTTATATTGATCTTTTATACGTTTTATTGTTTTATATATTTTATTGTTATTGTTTTAATAGTGTTATCATAACTATAATCATTATTATTATTATTGTTATTACTCAAAAACTGTTGTTGTAATTATCATCATTGTTGTTGTAACTATCATTATTATTAATGTAATTATCATTATTATTGATGTAATTAATATTATTATTGATGGAATTAATATTATTATTGATGTAATTATCATTATTGTTGTTGTAATTATCATTATTGTTGATGTAATTAATATTATTATTGATGTAATTATCATTGTTATTGATGTAATTAATATTATTATTGATGTAATTATCATTATTATTGGTGTAATTAATTTTATTATTGATGTAATTAATATTATTATTGATGTAATTATCATTATTATTGATGTAATTAATATTATTATGGATGTAATTATCATTATTATTGATGTAATTATCATTATTGTTGTTGTAATTATCATTATTATTGATGTAATTATCATTATTGTTGTAATTATCATTATTATTGATGTAATTATCAATATTATTGATGTAATTATCATTATTATTGATGTAATTATCATTATTATTGATGTAATTATAATTATTATTGATGTAATTAATATTATTATTGATGTAATTAATATTATTATTGATGTAATTATCATTATTATTGATGTAATTATCAATATTATTGATGTAATTAATATTATTATTGATGGAATTAATATTATTATTGATGTATTCATCATTATTATTGATGTAATTAATATTATTATTGATGTAATTATCATTATCATTGATGTAATTATCATTATTATTGATGTAATTAATATTATTATTGATGTAATCATCATTATTATTGATGTAATTAATATTATTATTGATGGACTTAATATTATTATTGATGTAATCATCATTATTATTGATGTAACTAATATTATTATTATGTAATTAATATTATTATTGATGTAATTAATATTATTATTGATGTAATTATCATTATTATTGATGTAAATAATATTATTGTTGTTGTAATTATCATTATTATTGATGTAATTGTCATTATTATTGATGTAATTAATATTATTATTGATGTAATTAATATTATTATTGATGTAGTTATCATTATTATTAATGTAATTATCATTATTATTGATGTAATTATCATTATTATTGTTGTAATTATAATTATTATTGATGTAATTAATATTATTATTGATGTAATTATCATTATTATTGATGTAATTAATATTATTATTGATGTAATTATCATTCTTATTGATGTAATTAATATTATAATTGATGTAATTATCATTATTATTGATGTAATTAATATTATTGATGTAATTATCATTATTATGGATGTAATTAATATTATTATTGATGTAATTATCATTATTATTGATGTAATTAATATTATTGATGTAATTATCATTATTATTGTTGTAATTATCATTATTATTGTTTAAATTAATATTATTATTGATGTTAATATCATTATTATTGATGTAATTAATATTATTGATGTAATTAATATTATTATTGATGTAATTAATATTATTATTGATGTAATCATCATTTTTATTGATGTAACTAATATTATTATTGATGTAATTAATATTATTATTGATGTAATTAATATTATTATTAATGTAATTAATATTATTAAGGCATTTATTAATCAATAGAGCAGCGGCGACCAATTAACTTCAAATAGTCCTGAAAGTTAAACCAACACGGCCTCCACGGTCTTAGGTTTGAATGAAGTTCCATTTAAGTTATTTTGGTCTGATCAATTTTCGTCCTTATTTCACAACGCTATAAAGACCAAATTTGTTTCTTACGTTGTTGTTGTTGCGCCTTTGTTGTTTTTCTTTTGTTCTGGTTATCGTTCTTCTTGGCCGATTGAACACTAATCGAGGGAGAAACGATGGAATCAAAGAACGACCACATCGGGCCACCCGGAGGCTTATGCCGAAGTGTTGGTACCACTGACATTTGCGCGCCAATTCTACAAATAAAAGCGCGCGAAAAACTTTAAATATATTGCACGAGTTTTTCTTTGAACTGTTCAATTTGTTTTTCAACTTTTCAAGTTTGTTTTATAACATGGCAAATATCATTAATGTTTTATCATATAAATACAAAGTTTATTTACTTCATAACATTATGTTTTTTAAAGTTTTTCACAACTAAAAAAGTAAAATAATCACCATTGATTATATCATCTATTCCAATAAAAACTATTTTGGCAAAAATTACAACCTGGATGACACTAAAGCAGGTTGTTCGCTCAACAGAAATAAAAACAAGTTAAGAACATGTGACAAACAAACAAATGAAAACTTTGAAACATTTGACTTGATATTAAAACCAAAACATCTTTAGTTTTGATGTATTTTTGGCACCTTGCAAAATGTTTGGAAAGGGAGAAGGAGTTGAAGCAATTTAGGCCTTTCCTAAAGACGAAAAGATTGTTCATAAAACATTATGATTAACGTCTGGTGTAGGTCTAGGTCTATTTAGGCCTATGGAATGTGCATTCAATTGAACTTTTATATTAAAAGTTTTTTCAATGGATTGCATTTACATAATCTTCTTTTATTTATTAAAATATATTTTCTAATTTTGAAAGTACTTTCATTGGAAATTCGATTAAAAGTTTTTTTTCTATTAACTCAACTTGTATAAAAATAAAATAATAAATTCGTTTTTCGTTTGTTTTCTTTGTATATCTTTGTGAAAAACCAAAACAATATCTTACGTAGGCCTATTAAAGAATTTTGAAATGTATGATTTATATGTTGTAACTTCAAAAAAATCTTAGCCTGAGAGCTCAACTCATAAATAAAATTTTAAGCAATTCTAAACTTCACAAATTTATAAAACATTTATTAAACAGGATAAATGAAAAACAAACATTGAATACTAAAATAGAAAATTGCATAAATGAGAAATTGTAGGAACGAAATTATTTGATTTGATTGATACTGTAAGAAAGGGAGAAGAAGAAGCCATGACGTCATATTTCCCTGTCCCCATACGAGTGAGACACACGTCAAACATCTGGTGTTGACAGTCATTTAATGAGTGCAACTGAATTAGTTCCTACAATCCTTGAGTTATATTACTCATACACACAAGGATATCTCTTTAACATCGTTGATGTTTTAAGGGATCTTCAAAATATGTTACTCATACACACAAAGATATCTCTTTAACATCGTTGATGTTTTAAGGGATCTTCAAACTATGTTACTCATACACACAAAGATATCTCTTTAACATCGTTGATGTTTTAAGGGATCTTCAAAATATGTTACTCATACACACAAAGGTATATTTTTAACATCGTTGATGTTTTAAGGGATCTTCAAACTATGTTACTCATACACACAAAGGTATATTTTTAACATCGTTGATGTTTTAAGGGAACATCAAGTTATATTATTCATATACACAAGTATATCTCTTTAGCATCATTTATGTTTTAACTCATACAGACAATTATATCTCTTTAATATTATTGATGTTTTAAAAGGATCCTTAAATTGTATTACTAATACGCACAAACATATATTTTTAATGTCATTGATGTCTAAGGGGATCCTTAAACTAAATTACTCATGCAAACAAGGATTTATATTTCAAGGGCTGCTAAAGTTGTATTACTCATAATACAGAAAACGATTCTCTCGGATATCATTGATGTGTTAACGAAATATTGAGTTATAATGTTTGTTGCTTGAAGATAATTAATTCTTGCTGAAGCCAGTGCTTGGTTTCAGGGAGGTTTTCATGCTGAGATGACATCGCCTTACTCCACAGGCTTTTAGAAACTTGATTGTTTGTTCTATTTTTAACAGTGTGACCATAGATTAAAGATGTATAGATGCACCACTCAATTTTATATGTTTGGACCCAAGTAAACAGTTTTTCAAGATATTTCCCGTAGAAGCTAATGTAAATCGTCTGTTTTTGTAAGCCTATGAAACAATAACAGGACAGTATTTTGTAATTAAATATATTCAATATTGTAAATCAAACGTTTATACGTGATTATATATAAGTTTTATACAAAAATCAGTATTTAAAATTTAAGTATTAATATTATAAGTATTATGCTGACGGCATACTTTTGAATCGAGTTAAGTACGAAATAAATTGTTAAGCAGTTAGATAAGTTAGTGTCCTAACTTTTTCTATTTCTGGACAAAAGTATCTTGAAAGGTACTTGAATGACCCTCACGGGGTATTAAAACGGCTGAACTCCATCATGCCTCGACTCTAAAGTATCTTGTTTTACAGTTGACACGACTACAAATTTCTGACTGTGACGAAAATGTCACTACACTTCCACATCAAGTTACAAATTTTGTAGTAATACCAAAAATGCAAGATTCAAATAAGATAACCTGTGGGCTTCGATGTCTTATTGCATAATTAGACACCTACCCTACAAACATTTTGTGTTTTCCCCTACAAACACTTTGTGTTTTACCCTACAAACATTTTGTGTTTTACCTTACAAACATTTTGTATTTTACCCTACAAACATTGAGTTGCGATATCGTGGAAAATCGCGCACGATCGTCTATGACATCGTGCACAATCGTGAATGATCATCCGCGATGTCACAACAAAATGTTTGTAGGGTAATAATGCTATAAAATGTTTGTAGGGTAAAATACAAAATGTTTGTAGGGTAAAATACAAAATATTTGTAGGATAGACATTGTGAAAGCTCTGAATATTGAACCTGGTGTTCGGTAACACGGATCAACCTTTAGAAAATATTTTTTATCAAAATACCAAAAATAAGAAACTTGAACAATACATCTAAATTAATGACTTTGCGGGCATTAATGTGAAGGAAATATTTAACCTGGTGCCCTCAGCCGTCCAGGGTTCGCTCTTCAAACCACATGAACAATGGAGCCTTATCCAACTGTACCATCCCCAAAGTCATAAACTTGTTACAGTTACATAAAATATAGACAAGATCATTTCAAGTCAGGTAATAAATGAGAAATTGGAAAAAAATCCTTTTATTTGTGAAAAATTATTAATTAATTCTCACAAGCTATCAATATCGATTATTATTATTAAAGGATCTAATAAAAACAATGATAATAGTAATAATAATACAAATTATTTAATATAAATAATAATAATAGTAATAATAATAATAAAATTAATAACAATAGTAACAATAGTAACAATAATATTAAAAATAATAATAATAATAAAAACAATAATATTAATAATAGTAATAATAAAAATGATTGTAATAATAATAATAACAAAAATACTAATAATAGTAATAATAATAATAATAAAAATGTTAGTAATATGAATTGTAATAAAGGAGAGAGAAGCCATGTTCACGATGTCGACACCTGCAATTGTCATGTGTCATATAATACAGGTCAACAATCTTATATTATTATTATTATTGTTATTATTATTATTATTATTATCTTATAGATAATAATCCAATGATAATAAAGCCAGGCTCTTACATGTTTGTTAGTAATGTATCTGTCATCATCACTCCAGACTATTCAGTTTTGCGGTACCCAAAACAGTTGTAAATACCAATGTAGAATTATTTGAAGTAGTTCCTGATAATATCCAGCATACGGTATGGTATGGTACGAAAGAAAGTTCTTTTCATACAGAATTGTTTAAGGTTTCCTTAAATATACAATAAGGTAAATAATGGTATGGTGAATTATTGGTATCGTTACCATATTGCTGTAAATGAAAACAGATGATACCAAATACCAAACATCAAGATACCAAAATCGAGCTCGAATAAAGGGATCGAATCTCTTAATAAGTTTGTAAGGGCATTTAATCACCAAAATTTAGATTCTTGATTGTTTCGACGCTCTATTTTTCTTACTAAGATTTCTTACCTTGAGGGGGTCGATCCCCCTCAATCACTGACAGAATCTCCAACCAGAAGATCAAAGCAGAAGGCAGGAACTACAGTCTATAGGTTGGCTAATGTGACTCAGTCAAAAAATTTCATGTCGAAAAATACAGTCAAGAACACCAAACCAGTGGTTCGACAGAAATATTTTACACATTTATATTACTCCACAAATACATACTTCATCCACCAAACCAGCTAATCCTACTTGTACAACCAATTCCCCAAAAAACATGCAAACGACTTTTAAAAACATCTATACTTGAAGAAGAAACAACATCTTCAGACAAATAATTCCAGCAGCCTATCACTCTGCAAGAAAAAAACCTAGACCTAGTGTAAGTTACACACCTGGGCATAAAAACTTCAATGAATGACTCATATTTTTTTGGACGTGGAAAAAAAGAAAATAAGTCCTACATTATTGCACATTTTCCATTCATTATTTTCCACACCATCAACAAATCAGACCTAAGTAACCTAGCCTTTACAGAATACAAATCCAATGCCCGAAGTCGCTCACTATAATTTAACAAATCAAATCCCAAGATTTTTTCTGTCCAATGTCCCTGAACTATCTTCAACAAGATGCTGCTCCCATATACTCAGTATTCCACACAACAGAAGCAAAATCTAACAATGGACGCACCTGCATAACTAACAATTTTTTTATCTTCAATAGCCTAGATCTACACACAGTACCTCTTAAAATATTACAGCAAACCCCAGCAGCCCTACCCACAATTACCCTAATGTGCAAATGAAACCTAAGTGAAGAATCCTCAACGACACCCAAATCACGTTAACTATCGACACAGGCAATAGGAGAAACACCGACAGAATACTGAAATGGAGGAGGTCTAAGAAGAAAATGTCTATATAATCTTAAAATGACACACTTATTAAAAGGAAAAGACAACCCTCATGACGAACTTAATGAGAAAACCTTATCAATATCCCTCTGAAGTCCCAGGTATAGTCAGGCTTATTCAGCAGGGCTGCTAGATATAGCTTAAGATCGTCGACAAAGAGACAGTATTCACTATTTAAGTCTGCTGATATAAAATTAACATAAACCAAAAAAAAGAGGTCCAGGCACTGATCCCTCTGGCACACTACTGAGGACATCAACATTTTGACTATGAGCCCCACGCACAACCACTCTCATTTGTCTCCCAGTCAGAAACTCCCTCAACCACACCAAAACTGAACCAGCAACACCGACACGATTAAGCTTAAACAATAGAAGTTCATGATTCGCAACATCGAAAACTTTCTTAAAATCAAAAAATATCAAATCAACCAGATAACCCTTATCATAAAATTTAGAAACATATTCATATGTATAAAGAAGCTGGTCTGCCACCGAGTGACCCGATCTAAAGCCAAACTGCATTGAAGACAATATATTATTTTCCTCCAAATATTCCATCAACTGACAAGCCAAAATTCTTTCCATTGACTTACAATAAACCGAAGTGAGACTGGTGGGTCTATAATTCAGTGGGTCAGAATGAATACCACCTTTGAAGAGAGGCATTACATTTGCTGATTTCGAGGAAGAAGGAACTCTCCCCAAATCCAAAGACGTGCGGTAAAAGAATTAACACACATCATCAGGTCCAGAGCCAGTAGAGGACTTCAAACCACACAAAACTTCTCTTACATCATCAAGAAAAAACTGAAGCAACTCGAACAAACTGTTCTACTGCTGGTGCGGTGATGGGTCTAGCAAAGGGACAGAGGAAAAGACCGAACCAAAAACATCCGCAATACAACAAGCCATGTCCGCATCACCAACAACCCAATCGCCACTTACCAACAAGGGACCAACAGTTGGACGGCTTACCTTTTTATTTCTCAAATATCCATGTAGACATTTAGCATCACCACTCACCACCAAACCAGACTCATAATCTGTAATCACCATATTCACCACTCTTTCATATTCATTATTTAAGCTTCTAAACTGAAACCAGAGTCGCTGAGTAGAAGGAGAACGGCGCCCCACATGCATTCTCGACCGCGTATACTCCAGCCAAGCTGCTGAACGACGTCTCTAAATAGATCCAGGTACCCGAACTAACCAAAGAGGCAATCTCAGACCCACAGATTTCCTCGGAATAAACTGAAAATACACATCTTGAACAATAACTAAAAACAATTCCTAACATAAATCGACATCTCTTCTCATAAACAGTTCCTCCCAACAATCATCCAACTCCCGCTTAACAAAAGAAAAATCATCTCTAAACTAATCAAATCCATGTGTAAATGAACCCTAAATCAACTCTACATTCGTGCAAGAATAGTTAAAGACTATAGGAAAATGATCGCAATGAGGAGGAGGGACACGAGATGAAACAGTCGATACCATATCTGCCTGTGGTAAAACCAAATCCAAAACATTCTCAGACCTAGCTGTTGTTGGGAAAAGTAATCCACTGGGTCATACCAGCCACCAGAAATATATCAACAAAAGACCTACTCAATGGAGTCACTCCAACAGGAACTTCCAAGCTCCAATACACAAAAGGTAAATTAAAATCACCAACCACAACCAACTCCCCACCCAAATCCAGCTACTCTAAATACGAGAGCAATGCAAGATTTTCTGCTCCAGAGTTATAGGAGGCCTATAAACCACGACTACAGAAACCCCAAACGGTGGAAGGAAAACCCCCAACGTATTTGGATGATCCCCAAAGACTCTCCCAACCCTGAAAACACCTTTAACATTAAAAACCAACACCATGTTTCGCTACACCTGTCGTGTCGGTAAAATTTAAACCCTGGAAGACTGACTACACAATCCAAGATATGATGAGTTAGCCAAGTCTCCGTTATACAAACGAGTCTAGCATTAGATTCCATAGCCAAATCCCGAATATAATTAACCTTATTTGAAAGGTTATTTGTATTTATCAACAAAAAAGTTAAAAACATAAATCTAGAATGTATTTTATTTTGTTTAGCAGTAAGTGATTTACATCCTTTACTGCCCTTGAAAGAGAGAAGTCCGCCTTTGCACCGAGCCACCGGGAGTCGATGAAAGATCTAGATTACGACGCAACGCCCCATAAAGCCCACCCACACGTGGTTCCGCCCCATCACCAGAAGCAGAATCAGCTTAACCAACGTTTCCTCTTGCAGCATTTCTCCTAGCATATAAATCATCACGTTGGCATCAAGTTAAATCTCTTGAAATAAAGACCATTGAGAAGTTTATCGATTTTTTTTTATTTTTAGAGTGCGAACGAATTTATTTTCTAACTTCAGAGTTTTCAATCTTTAAACGAACTAGATTTTCTTTAATAGGAACAATATCAATAAACCGAACTGGTTCACAGTCAGGCCAAAAGAGACCGCACCACCTCATTTAAACATACATGAAATTTTAGCCCTCTAGCAATTATACCTTTTCTACGTTTATCTTTCTTAGCCTGTTCCACAACTTCATGCGTAATTGAACTCTGAAGTTCATCCTAACCCACCTCACCCAGAGAAGCTGACACACCAGGCAAATGCGATTCTTTAAGTGCTTTAGCTTCACGAGACAATGTCTGCAAGGCCCCAGTCATACCTGTCATTGTACTAAATATCTGAGACATAGCATCTCTCAAACGTTTCAATTCGCTTCCAAAGTCACCCCTCTCAGACTGAGCTCGGCCAGCGCCAGCAGTTTTAGAACTAACGCACAACCTACACTTGGTGCACGTATAATCAATCCCATCACCCTCATACTTAACAAGCTGTTTTATCAAGGAGACAGGAAGTCCAGCACACATTTGAGCACATGACACCACAAATTACAAGCACTACACTTTGTGTCACCAGTAACAGGTTCACTACAGGTAATGCAGGGCGAATTCGATGATACTATCTCATCACCAAGAGAAGCAGACTGAACCCCAGAGCCACCTCGCCCTGATACACGACGACTTCTAGTAGTCATATTTGTCATGCTGCCTAGAATAACAAACACACAAAAAATATATGTTTACAGTAAAAAAAACTAGGCTTTTGCCAACTTACCTTTTTTTCTTTCTTTTCTTAACGAAATTTTCCTCACAAGTTTAATAAATTCATATGGGCATAACATTTAACTCATAACAGATTATAATTCGATTTTATTTATTTCAAACTTCACCAGTTCACAGGTAACCCGGCGTTCATTCTTCTCTAACAAAATTTGTCATCATAACTACACAATTCAAACGCTCGGGCGAACTATAAGAAAATCCTATGAGAAAAGTTGACCAGTACAGAAACAAGTGACAAGTGGGATGCGAGGTGATAAATCGAACAAAATCCAAATTCAAATAGGGAAAAGTAAATTCAAGAAAGAGATCAATCCAAAATTGTAAACTTGTTAACATTTAAACTAAAAGAACAAACAATTCATCTAATATTGAACATAATTTAGCTTTAAATAAAAAGTCCAAATACAACAGCAATCAAGCACGTCCGTTACGTCAGTCTTCTTCTATGGAAGGTCATCTCTCCGATCGCCCTTCGTGGTGTCATTTATCTGTTCATCATTTTACAAATCAATTTTTACATTTTACACACACACATATATATAAAAAACACAAGTGCAAACACACACATACACACATGCAAACACACAGTCACGCACACATACACACATTCACAGGCAAACACACACATACACACATGCAAACACACAGTCACGCACACATACACACATTCACAGGCACATACATACAACACACATATACACACACGGGCACACGCATATACACACACACATACACATATACACACACACATATACATACACACACACATACACACACATGGACATACAATTACAAGTGCAAATGCACATACATATACAAACATAATTGCAAGGACACACATACAAACACACAGACATACACACACACACACACACGCACGCACACACACATACACATGCACATACATACACACATACATACTGTACACACATACATACTCACGCAAACACACACACACACACACACACATACACACAAGCATACTCACGCAAACACACACACCCACATGGCTTCCATAAACATTACATTGAGATAAAAATTGGTTCAACAAATACAATACGAAAGAGACGACAGCTATGAAATTAAACTTGTCTTTAGATGAATTACATAAATTCACAAATGAAATTATTGGACATTCAAAATAAGAGTTTCATCCCACATATAACAATATAATTTATATATATTATATATATATTTATGTATAAATTATATATATTTATGATTAGAAACAGATGTTCGCTTGTTTATGTAAATTTTGTTTATGTAGTTGATTGTTAGTGTTGTTTACATATAATAAATACGTTTCTACTTACATAAATAAAGTTAAATTAAACAATATATAATTAAAATCTATTTCACTGTGTACCACATTTTTACTTTAAAAATACATTTCTTTTGCTTCTTTTTTTCCATGATACTTTTTTTTATCACATTCATTTTAAGAAAAACACACATAAGCATTTATATGTATATAAACAGTTATACACACACATGTATACAGATACATATATATAATTATACGTGTTTATTTAGGCTATTTCTTTGTTTTTCCTTCTCTCTCTCTCTCTCTCTCTCTATATATATATATATATATAATTTTGGCCAATGTTTACAACAACTCCGCATTATCTCCTCTTAAAATACCACGCAATCTTCTCTAACAACTGTTGTACACATGTACTACTGAAGCTCCATTCACACACATAGATGGCAGTATGTACTTACAAAAGGAAGGA
>JARUHE010226640.1:0-13268 GCA_031471125.1 Archaeomysis grebnitzkii | reverse complement strand
CGACAACGAAGACGACGACGACGGAAAATTAAAACCTATATAGAGCTTTTTCCTAACGGAACGCTCGATAAAAATTAAATAATTCAAATTATTTCATCGATCTCATTTTCTAATAATTTAAACAACATAACAAATCCAAAATGTTTACGAAACTTATACAATTTTTATTAAAGTTAAATTCTGAAAGTAGGAAGGAAAGACCTTCTTAAAATTGCCTCAAACAGTCCCTCGCCGCAACACCTGACCTTTCATAAGATCAGTGCATGCAGAGGGATATTTTCAATAAAATAGCAGCCATGCAATTATATGTAATGGCAAGGGAGAGAAACATTTGTGTGCGTTCATACGACTATTTACAAAGAGAGAAATTATTTTATTAAAATAAATGCCACAACAAAGACAAAGAAGGCAAATGCTCCAATATAAAAGTTAATAAAATTTGTCTTTTGACAATTTTGTTTAAAAATCCGGTCACGCATTCTTTTTCTTTATTTATATAGAGTAAGCCAAAAACCTTCATGCCGTTTACAGGGTGCACATAACATGCGTTTCATGGCAAATGTTTAGTTTCTTTATTTAAATACTTTTCAAAGCGCATGTATATGCATTTACAAACACTCATGCACGCACATGTGCGTGTATGTTTTAGTGTGTACACACCATTACGAAGTTTGCCTAAATCTGATTGTCATTAACTGTTCCACTACCAAACTTCAGCCCTTTAGTGTTAGTAAGGACGAATTCGACCTATTTAACAAGGGTGGTTTCAAGGCAAGCCTAATTCATTTTAGTCTTTGTGATAGACATTAGTCAGACGCGTTTTTCAACGTTTGGTATTATTTATTTTTTTCTACATAAAAGATAATTTTCTTAGCCCTTTCACTCTATACAATTGTGCTGAAAACTACCTTCCATTGTATGGGATAAACCATTTCTTAATATCCTATAGAAAATGTAGTGATTATTTAGCTATAGAAAATAAAAAATGTGCCAAGCTTAAAATGTGAAGCGTGGCAAGAAATGTTGAATGTCACATCGGAAAACCATGTTATTATTTTAATTACTAAACTAGACATAAAATACATATTTATTTTCTAATAATTAAATTAAAATAACTTCCACAACCAACAGCTTTTTGACACAATAAATGAATAAACTGGTATAAACGTGGCGTTGCTCCCTGGGGATATTCTCCAGCACAAGAAAACAAATTTGAACTATAATGAAACTTGACACAAACAAAAAGGTAACTTTGCACAAAACTTAAAAATGGCAAAAAAATAAAACTTGGGTGATTAACACTTCGTGTTGGTCGTGTAAGGGTAAGCATGAGCGAGAGGGGGGGGGGGGTTGAGCAGGGGGTGAAGGTACTTGACATCGCCAATGCCTACGATTCACCGATGCGAACAACGTCGTCAAATTAGACACGGTTGATATGTCGTCTCTTCACGAGTTTTGTCGTCTCGAAATTTAACTTCAAATTGGTAAGACACAAAAATATCGTTCTCAAAAACCTTGCTCTACGAATTTTGTTTTTTTGGCTGACCAACTTTGTTTTACATATTTCATCATTTGATTATTCACATCCAACTGAGACTGGGGAAGCACAATTTAAACGGATACATAAAAGCCCACACTTGATTGATCATTTATATTTTGGTGTTTAAACTTTGAAAAGTTTATGAGGCATCTCTTAAAACCCGTCATTTGTAATGCACTCTAGACATGTTAAACCCTATAACACAAGAATTGTTGTCATTAAGAGCCAACACGCTTGAAATTAGTATTGAAGACATCCCTTAGGTACAACCTATGCAGTGAATTTTTAACTTATATGCTAATGATCATCTGCAGAGAAAAACATAAAATATTCGTCTTAATTAAGAGGTGGCGAAGACTTCACGATAAGAATTGTTTTCTACTTATGCACGTCAAATGAAAAAAAGCTCGTACCAATTATCGATTGTAGTTAATGTTAATATTTCTTAGTATTGATTATTATAACAATAATTGTTAACACTCAAATTATGTGCAATGTCATTAAAAGCTGCAAGGCACAATTGTTTCTCAGAAAAGGAAATGACACGTAACGAAAAATGTACAAGCACTTCCACCCATTGACACGTAACGAAAAATGTACAAGCACTTCCACCCATTGACACGTAACGAAAAATGTACAAGAACTTCCACCCATTGACACGTAATGGAAACTGTACAAGCACTTCCACCCATTGACACGTAACAAAAACTGTACAAGCACTTCCACCCACTGACACGTAACGAAAACTGTACAAGTACGTCCGCCCATTGAAATTTAACAAAAACTGCACAAGTACTTCCACCCACTGACATGTAACAAAAACTGTACAAGCACTCCCACCCACTGACACGTAACGAAAACTGCACAAGCACTTCTACCCATTGACACGTAACGAAAACTGTACAAACACTTCCCCCCCATTGACACGTAACGAAAACTGTACAAGCACTTCCACCCATTGACACGTAACGAAAACTGTACAAGCACTTCCACCCATTGACACGTAACGAAAACTGTAGAAGCACTTCCACCCATTGACACGTAACGAAAACTGTACGAGCACTTCCACCCATTGACACGTAACGAAAACTGTACAAGCACTTCCACCCATTGACATGTAACGAAAACTTTACAAGTACTTCCACCCATTGACACGTAACGAAAACTGTACAAGCACTTTCACTCATTGACACGTAATTAAAATTGCACAATCACTTCCACCCATTGACACGTAATTAAAACTGTACAATCACTTCCACCCATTGACACTTAATTAAAATTGCACAAGTACTTCCACCCATTGACACGTAACGAAAACTGTACAAGCACTTTCACCCATTGATGAGAAGAACAAATGGTCACTTGGGTAAGAGGACTGAAAGGGCAATTGGCTTATGAAGGTCGTAAGGCGCCATAAACCATTCTCTCTAAATTGCGACAGTTCACGTCATCAGGATTGTTCCGACATCCAAGGACAATCAACTTTATCAGAATTAATAAAACACGTTTACATGAAATATGTTCCGGAAAAACATTGAAACAATGCTGATCAAAACAACAACAACAGTAACACCGATTTCTCATCATGAAAACAACAACACGTGAAACGAGTTATTAATCCAGCGGCATTACTTTACATTGTGAAACGCAGCCGAAAAGAACATTATTCGGAGCTATACAAATTTAGTGAATAGCTTTGTTTAATAGACCGTGCGAAACTTTTCTACCCGTTGGGGATTGAATTACAGCCTCACCTCCCCCACAGCTATGGGAAACATTAAAGATATGTCCAGGTCCCCACCCCAAGGGGGCTTGAATATTAAAAAACATGTATGGGTCCCCACCACAAAGGGGGGGATGAAGCCCAAGTATTTAAATGGACCATTAAAACTGATGGATCGAATTCATTCGTTTGTCGTCGCAGACGATTACATTCCCACTCGATTCTGGTCTGCCAATGTTCGTCAATCTGGCTTTGGCTCTGAACTGCTTCATACAACTTCCACACCAGATGTTCTTCCGGAATTTATCATTGGAAGTCTCCTTCCGGCTAAATGCGATGCTCTGTCTAGACCGCCACGACTGATTTTTTGCTGAGCGTGCTTAGTGAAGCTCTACATACAGGTAGCATTTCCGATGCCATCGTCGTTAAACAATGACTTGAATGCTTATGTCATCCACTTTTAAAATTCCATTTAATTTAGGGTAGGATTACTGGTTAATATATATACAGTATTTAAGATTTTTATTTCATTTCATTACTTTTCATTTATAGTTTGTAACTAAACTATTAAATTTAGATTTTTTCATATTTAGGTTTTATTTATGTACCAATGATTTGGAAATGAAGTATACAGAAAGCATATAAATGCATTTTTCATTAAATGGCGTTACCCCCGATTTTTAACACCTTTGATATTATAATATGGGGACCATTAACAAATTGATACTTACTTTTAAAGTTATTAAATGGTACAAAGATTATTCACAATTACCGTGAACATGTAATTTAGTGGATAAGATTCCATTGATCACGTAGCTTGAAGAGTGAGCTCTGGTCACCTGAGGGCAACAATTGAATATATTTGTTCATATTTCCGCTCGCAAACCTCCTTATTAGATAGTCCTAACTATTTATCTTCTCGAAATCGAGGATAAGCAAACACTAAGACAATAAGAGACGAACTAAAAAACGAAAAAAGAACAAAATATTTTTCGTTGTGAAATTCAATTAAAGCCATAACCAAAAAGCAACAATGAAACTGGCATTGCTAGCTCAATAAATAGATGAATGATCATGATCAATTTCAACTGTGAATAATGAAGTGAACAGCAAAGCACAAACGTTTGGTATGCAATAAACTATGTGCTAAAAATAAGCATCATCATCTGATGAATCTTTTAATTGCTATCATAACATGACTCATGTCGCTTCTTGCGAACATCAACGTTGGGAGGTGACAATGTTAAGCACATTCCCACATTGAAGCCACCATTGTCGTTGACATCGACACTACCACCGGAGAAAAGAATCCAATTGCCGCAAAGGTCACCTCCGGCCAGCAGTTCGTTGACGCTCGGCAGGGGAGCTAAAAATAGTTTCGCCCCACCAATCCCATTGACATTTATGTGGTTCGAATCGCCATTCGAACCACAACATTTCTCCTCCATCATTCATGCGGTCACAAACAAACTTACTCGTCCATGTGTGTACATGTGTATATGTATATGTACATGTATGTTTATATATTGCGTGTGTTTGTGTGTATGTATGTTTGTGTGTATGTATGTGTATGCATGTGTATGCGTGCGTGTGTGTATTTGTGTATGTGTGCGTGTGCGTGTGTGCGTGTTTGCGCGCGTGGGCGCGTGTGTGTGTGTGTGTGGGCGCGTGTGTGTGTGGGCGCGTGTGTGTGTGTGGGCGCGTGTGTGTGTGTGGGCGTGTGTGTGTGTGTGGGCGTGTGTGTGTGTGTGGGCGTGTGTGTGTGTGCGTGTGTGCGTGTGTGTGTGTGCGTGTGTGTGTGTGTGTGTGCGTGTGTGTATGCGTGTGTGTATGCGTGTGCGTGCATGTATGTATGTGTGTGTGGGTATGTATGTATGTGTGGGTATGTATGTATGTGTGGGTATGTATGTATGTGTAGGTATGTATGTATGTATGTATGTATGTATGTGTAGGTATGTATGTATGTGTAGGTATGTATGTATGTGTAGGTATGTATGTATGTGTAGGTATGTATGTATGTGTGGGTATGTATGTGTGGGTATGTATGTATGTGTGGGTATGTATGCATGTGTGGGTATGTATGCATGTGTGGGTATGTATGTATGTGTGGGTATGTATGTGTGGGTATGTATGTATGTGTGGGTATGTATGTATGTGTGGGTATGTATGTATGTGTGGGTATGTATGTATGTCTGTTTGTCAGGATGTATTACAATGCAAACAAAACTTTGATTAGATATTATAGCACCATGATGCATACATATGGCATAGCTATATTGAAATAACTACAGAAGATCCAAAAAACGTCAAACTTATTATACACTTTCAGTAAAACTGCACGACCCTCAAACATAATAATCATTGCTCTAAAACAAAAAGCAACGCATGTTTTTTATGACTTATGTGAAACGTTAAAAACGTAGCAATCAATGAATGTATCCAACAAGTGGTTATTTAAGAATCTACTACAAGAACTGAATCTAATTTATTTCTTTAACTGCTTTTGGTAAACACATTTTGGATTTGTGGTAAGCCTTTTACTTATGTAGGATGACAAACTGACAATGATGACTGCCACCACAAGATACATTTTGTGGAATTTCTTTAAAAAAAACATGGTATTTATGAAATAATTCATTTAAAACATTGAGAAAATGTTCGTGAGGCAGCAGTCAGAAAAGATCGTTTGTCCTCCCATTCGCTCCCTTAATGAAACAAAACTCGAAGAATACTCACAACTGTGATTGGGTACGCTGGGTTCAAAATTGTCATAAGAACGACATGGTTTGGAGTCTCGGGTTCACCTTTCCTGAAAGAAAAAATACACAATATAAGAAATAAGTTTGGTTTAAACTAAAATTCATAAAGCTTTCTAAACTCTTATCAAAAATTAATGTATAATTATTTAGGCAACACAAGTATATTGACTTTATAATTAACAACTTTTCATGACTGGTCACACCCAGACACGTTGTTAAAAAGTAAACCAACACTCGTGCATTAATTATAATAATAATTGGATTCAATCAACTACAATGAAATCCCTCGCATGAAACTTGACACAAAAAAACGTAATTTCCATCACATAACCACTAACCAGAATAGTCAACATAAAAATCAAAATGAACAGAGGAAATGAAATAATGATAAGAAGTCTTACAACCTACATCTCAGAGTAAACAAATGCAACTTGCACATTAATTAGATCGACAATAGCAGAAGTGAGGTAAGCTATGTTATGTGAACGTTGGTTACCTTACTTGTGACATTGTTAATTCAATTATTCCCACCTAATCAGTACACACTAACAATAATCAAGTCTCAATATTTGCAGTCTGTGTGACAATGTACACGCGCGAGTGTTGTAAGTTTGTGACAACGCAGGAAACATTGATCGCGGGTCATGCGAAGAGGTTTGTTGAAATTAAATATTTAGGAACGACATGCGAATGTTGCATTGGTAAAAGTACAACATGCAATGTTTGGCCCTTCATTTCCAAGTAAACATTAGCAAGAAAAAGTGACAAGGAACAATTTTGCGTTTTTGCAATACTGAAATAATTATTCAAACGAATCATTGGAAAACTATTGCAAACTCACAAACTCAACAAATCAATAAGGGAATAAGTTCGTTTTTTCCATATTGGAATTCACTCGACACACCAATACCAACAGTGATACAAGTGACGTCACCATAATCAATCCACATAAAATCACAAACAAACAACTTTTGTGTTGTTAATAAACGAAGAAATGGTTGGGTGGTGGATGTGATCGACGGAAAGGGTTGGGTGGTGGATGTAATCGAAGGAAAGGGTTGGGTGGTGGATGTAATCGAAGGAAAGGGTTGGGTGGGTGGTTGAGATCGAAGGAAATTGTTGGGTGGTTTAGTGGAAGGAAAGAGTTAGGTGGTGGATGTGATCGAAGGAAAGGGTTGGGTGGTTTAGTGGAAGGAAAAAGTTGGGTGGTGGATGTGATCGAAGGAACGGGTTGGGTGGTTTACTGGAAGGAAAGAGTTGGGTGGTGGATGTGATCGAAGGAAAGGGTTGGGTGATGTAAGGAAATGGTCCCGTGTTGTGTGGTTGACGGATGTCAACCACGAGTTTTCAACTGAAATGTAATTCTTTGGACGAAGACATTTTAATGACATTTGTTAGCCAATAAATCTTAAAGAATAGAACTGTAAAACATTCAGTAGAAAAAATTAAAGACTAAATCATAATAATGTTAATACTTTTATTATCATTTATGAATGATACAACGATTAGAAATGTCACATCTAAATATCATTTATTTGCTATGACAAAATCATTGAAAAGGTTTGCTTACTCTTGGTAGACTTTCTGTGAAACGATTATTGTACGAGACAATAGCAGAGTGGATAAAATCCTCGTCTAAAAATGAATGCTTCGTAAGCATGTCTGATTTGTATTGGTTCGAGTCCGTTGCAAGATATTTATTTGTAAGTTAGACGTGGCTTTCTTCGCTTAAAATATCACATTAAGCTCAACCCGGTTTAGAGGAAGCGCCATAAGTGGACTGCATATCCTTAGGGTACGCATCACTTAACAATAAGGCTTAAATATGTGACGTGCTGAAGAGTATTTACTGAACTGTGTCGGCGCTATATTGAAGGTTCAATTGTTGTTATTGTTATGCCATGTTTTGTTTACGATAAAAAGCTTCAAAAAGGGAACTGCATACCAACAATGCTATAGATAAATAGTGTTGCTTTGTATGATAACTTTGTTATTTGATGCACAAGAAATTGGTATTTAAATCAACAAGTTTGTCTAGCATTTCATTTTAAATAATATTTCCAAACTTAAAATTTTAAAACATTTCACACCTCAACACTGAAAAAAAAATGCTATAGCATTTCATTGCATGTGAAACGAATGCAGAATTACTGTTCATAACTGAACAATTATTTGAGTCCATTCACATTGGCTCAATTTTACATCTAAAACACCTTTTCCACACCTGTGCATTAATCATTAAATCAAGGTTATATAGTTTCTGTCAAGAATTTGTGGTTCTACTCCATTGAATGACGAAATGATGCCTCCTCATCTCGTGAGGGAAGAGTTGTTTTCAATATTAACTTCAACGTATTACAGTGCTTGTGGCAACAGTAAGCGATGTTTCAAATGTAAATAGAACAAATTATACAAGAAGATTGTTCTTAGCATACTTTGTTGTGTTATTTGGAAACTATTTAGTTGAAAACAATGATACAAACAAAATCCGGATTATTTATTCTGATCGATTAAAACTGATTATTTAGTTCAGGAGTGCAACACTTAGAAAAACTACAATCATTCTTATTTGAGATTAGCGCGGTGCAAGATTAACGCATAAAATATTTTTTTGAATCCAGAATAATTCACACGAACTACCCTGGTTAATTTTTGCAACACGTCAGAGTCAAGGTTGTAGCATGGTTCAGAGTTCGCTTTTCAAACTACACCGGACGTTATATTATAGTAAAATTGATTGAGAATGAAAAATAAAACAAAGTATTGTCGAGTAAAACATAAAATAGACCAGATTTATAAATTCAAATAACTTGTTGGTGATTCAAATCAATTAAATTTTATTATATTTAGACGTATGTGGAAGCATAAATTAAATGAATAAAACTTTCAATATAAATTTCAATTTAAACACTGGTGACATTTCATTAATTCTTTGTTGAATAAAATCAAACTTTTCACACACGATGGTGATAATTTTATGTTCTTTCAACAATAAATATGTGCATGTGTGTGTTTAAGCATTGAGCCAAGTTGTAATAAGACAGAATATTGCATATTTTGTACCAAATATGAGAAATCAAAAACGGCAATTCGTCATAATTTAGAATACATTTTAAAATTTAAAATTTAAATTGAAAACATGACATACATGACTTTTAATAAAATATATTAATTAACCAGAACAGTCGACCCTTTTATGGAACATTGAAAACAAAAAAAACATTTAGAACAGGTGAACGAAATAATTTAATGAATATTATTTGATCTGCTCACACCTGGAGCACAACACATAGCAAAGAACTTTTTCAGTCGGCAACTCCACCAAATTCAAAGTTTGATTCAATTGGAAAATGTAATGTTCGAAAACATACCAACATCCACATAGTGACACTCATTTATATTATCAGTAAGCGCATCTCTCCATTCCTAATTTGGTATGTTACCAACTTTAACAAAGTACTCTACATAAAATACAAGTTGGTGGCACGCTTAGGCTAACAGTACTAAACCATCCTCTGCAAAGCTCGTGTTACACAACCATGAAAACCCTCAGACTAATTACAACACATTGCGAAGTTCTTGAACCACGTGGCTTAAAAATGTCAAGATACGAAAACGAGATCTGTCAACAACAGTTGTTTGAAGTTGCAACAAAACAAAACAAAAATATCTTATTAAGATGATTGATATTGTTAACAAGTTTGCGACGTACAGAAATGAATGAATGAATGAACGGGCTCTGACTTACAAAAATGAGAAACCCTTATCAAAGATATTGTTAAAATAAACAAAATGTTTTTAGTTTGTATTGTGGGGGGTGTCGGGTATAAGGTAGTTTGAAGCTTAAGCTTGAACTACTAAGAAGTTGTAAAATGTTTGGAGATAACATGTTATGGTGTTGCAATGGCTTACATTGCAACACTTTAACGACATCCAAGCCAATTTTACTTTTTTTGGTCATTTTAGTTACGCGAATTTTATTTTTTCATTTGAAATTTTACTTAAATTTTTATTTTTTAAATTCAAATTAATTGAAAAAATAGCATGTGAACGTGGCAAATAACCATATTTCTATACTAATATATTTTGTTATTTAAATAATTTTATTCTGCAGATGTTTGGACCATTTAGATAAACACCAATTTGAAATGTGTTAATAACTTGGATAGAAAAACTCTAAATACAAATTAATAAAAAGCATTTGAAATTCAAATGTTTTACTCGACCATGAATAATGTAATGAAACTAATTAAAATCGATTACAACCAATAAAACAGACCGATCAACTTGAAAAGTTGACAAATTATACAAACTTTATTCATTTAAAATCTTGACCAGATGAAGTTTGGTCAGATTAAATTAAACTGTTCTGTCCCATCAAGTAGTGTAGTTCGCACAGGCAGTAGTAATGCGATTTACGGTTACAACGATCAACTCCTGAACGAAGAAAAAATCATTACACATCAAGAGTAACCAAATCTGTAAAATTGAAACAAGAACACATACACCAATGAGCACGACCATGACAAATGAGTCAATTAGCAAACCGATAAACCGAAAGTCACTCAGCATCTCAGTTAAGAATAAATGAAATCATTTAACCGGCGGATTAAATGTGATTTTAGTCGTAGACGAAACAATTTTGTCTGTTCGGTATACGTGTTGTGGAAGAAATTTAAACAGATTACCAGATTAATCTAATGTTGAGTTATTCGCGATGTTCATATTTTTGTACAAACAAACTGTTTTTTATGTTTATTTAATTTAATGATACTGTACTAACATTAAATATTACATGTTACTAAAAAAACGTAATAAATTGACAAAATGATTAGAGGTAAATATAAGCAACATTGCCATGGACAAGGTAATCTCGATTAATCACTAAATCAAATTAACACGGATCAAGTCTAAACTATTCCAAAGCTTTATTTGATTCAATGTTTACATTTTCATTGTCAATGTACACAAGGCATTGGAAAAATGATAAGAAGAGATAAAAGAGGAAATGAAGGCATAGATATGAAAATAAATCGGCAGAAAAATTGACAAATTTATATTAGCCAACTGTCACAGTTGCAGAGTCGTGTTTATTTAACTGAATAATTTGGTGGGCACAAAAAATAATTTATGTAATATTAAGAGACAAATAATTGAGCCGATACATTAAGCGGTTGTCAGATAACACAGATAAGAGCGATCATTCACAAATTATGCAGACCGAAAAAACGTTGCATTCAGAATGACAGATTCTACGTTTCGTACAACAGGAAAATCTCGAATAAAAACAATAAGACAACACTTCCGAGTCTCTTAATTTCATTAATCTGAACGCAACCCTTCAAATGAGAAACTTCTCACGAGACGAAATTCTCGGTAAGGATAAGGTTAACAAAAAGATATTTAATAAATATCACAACCTTCAGCTTAATGTCAAGGCATAATTCATGATGAATTCGGTGCAATGTATTTATTTAAAACATTGACACAATGTTTTGATTTTTTTAATGGGATGTAAAATAACATCAAACATGTCACAACTGAACGTTCATTCTACAGCTGATCACATTTGATTAAACGGCTCAATTGGTTGGAAATTAAGTGAACGATGAAATCTAAAATTTTTAAAACATATAGATCGACAATAGCACAAGTGAGGTAAGCCACATTCAAATAACAGAGCTTACCAAACTTGTGCTATTGTCAATCTATAGAAAGTTGAATGCGTGAAACACAAAATAAATATTACTCCTTTAGGGAATGATTATTCAAAATTCAAGTGATGGCGTTATCGATTTTAATTACACAGGCGACTTTCGTAACTTAAACGAAGCCGCAGCGAGCTACATCATACCAAGGCGTCAGAACATTGGAAATTGACTTAAAATCAGAACATGTCGAGAAATTTTTTAAACGAAAAAACTTTGGATAAATTAGAAACAAGAACCTTTTCGACAAGGGCAGCGATGAATGTACTGGAATTCGAAGCATTTAATGTCGATGATTTTTAATAATTAATTTAACTCAATATTTATGGAAATGTTAAACACTCGAAATGCACGCATGGAGCATGGAAGAATCGATACAACTTTCTGTGTTCGGTTAATAATAATTCACATTTCACGTATGGGAATATTAATTCTTAATTTTGAGGTCATAAGTGGTAAATTCAGACTTCGCTCTTCAAACTACATTACACTGATTGGTTCCAAAGGTTTGTCATGGATTGCAAATTATTAAAAATAAAATATATACTACATATTTAACTTAAAAAACATTCTTTCCCAGAAAGAGTTTAACAAAATATGGATTAATAACATTTTGTTAAATGTTTAGCCAATTCTTTAAAACAATTTAATTTGTGTTGTTCACATTATTCAGAATAATGAAACACTGAAAACAAAGTTATCATTGTAAGAAATAGGCATGTACTATAATTTTCAATTCATGTCAACGAATATTGTTCGTTGAATTTTCTAATAAAATATTTGTCAAGTTTGAATGATTATAAATTCGATTCAATTACTTAAATCTTTTAACTTTCAATACAGACACGAGCTTTACAACTTTTGAGACAAAAGCATTTGAATTAAGATAAAATGTTAAATTTAACATGCGTAAGGTTTTATTATATATAAGAAAAAGTGCCTTAATTTCCTAAAACTAAAAACTTCTAAATTATAAACTAGGAAAAGATTCACAAACAAAAATAATCAAACAACATAAAATTGTTTAAAAAACCTACTTCACAAGATACCAAACAAGGTAACATGATTTAATTGAACATTGTTAATGAATGCCAAGAACATATCAAGAGTAAACAAACAACATTTGTATGGAGAAAGAACAAAACATTAACAACGGAAGAGCGACAGCAACAAAGCTTGTTGTGGAAGAAGACAAGATTTATATAACTAAAATCTACGAAACCTGTTGCAAATGAAATTCAATCTTCAACAAATGAAATATGTTTGCATAAAACAAGACAAAAAATCTTCGGCAAATTTGAATGAAAAACAAAAAATTAAACAGAGTTGCAATTCCTGATAAATAAACCATCCAAATTCATAATTGTCACCTTCATTAAGGAAAACTGACGGCATTTGTTCAGTTTCACCGCGCGCTTTAGATTTTAGCAACATTTAATGAAAATAGTAAGACATGTAGGTTATTTTATTTAAATTTCGAATCAAGTTGTAAGAAACAACTTGGCATTTCATACACACGTGCATCGACTGGGCAAACT